>PVKA01019378.1:0-42138 GCA_004027165.1 Ctenomys sociabilis | reverse complement strand
TGTCTCGAGGCTCGATCCCAGCTGGCAGCGCGGAGCATTAGCTCTACCATCCTGTCTCCACCCGGCTCACGTTAAGGAGCAGCAGACTTACCAGGGAAACACGCATGCCACCTTCAAAGACTATCACCAGCACCTCAGCTAGACCAATACACATTGCTTAAGGCCAATTGAAGGATAAACAGAAGTCCTAGCCAGCTCTACACATAACAATACAAGGAAATAGGATCAGACTCAGTCAAAATGGAGGCAGTCGCTTTTCTTTCAAGGAGAGTTGCTCAGGTGGTCCCCCACAGTTTGTAGACCAAAAAGTAGAGAAATAGTGGGGCTGCAAGAATAGCCAATATTCTGGCCCTTGCACTTCAAGGCCAGTGAGGACTGAGGACATCAGAAAACCTGTGCTGTGACATCCTATAACTCAGAGGTATCCCACATTTTCTGATCAAGGAGACTATGGGGCCACAGAAGAAAGTGATCTAAGATGTATAGTGTGCCTAAGGACCATCACCTAAAGAGAAAAGTTTCTCTCAGGTTTTCAGAGAGCAGCAAATTCTTCAAGCAATGGCCATGACTCATCCAGATGGCTGACACTGACAAAAGACCCACAAGGTGCTGTACATGGTTCTAGGGTAAATCCTGAGGGGATTTGACTAACCTTGTCAGATACAAAAGTTATATTTTTAGGCGAAGGGGGAAGTTTCACAGTGGCTGGGTGTCCACTACCGACAAGAGATGAAACTGTACTGTGAGGTGGAGGTAGCCAGCCGGCACTTGTTAATGTTGGGGCTGAGGAACCCAGGCAAGGGTGTCTGCACTGTGCTGAGCCTGTCAGCTGCGGGCCCAGCTAAGGGCGAGCCGGGCCGCCCACGCACTGCCTGCCTGCTAGTCTCCATGAAGAACAAGCGCCGGACCTGATGAGATAAAGGAGAACATTGAACAATTCTTCACCAAATTTGTGGATGAAGGGAAGGCCATTGTCTAAGTAAGGCCAATTCCAGCAGTTGAAACAGTTTCCTTTCAGCTGTGAGACTGGCTCAGGGGCTGTGATGTCAGTGCATCACTTTCGACGGTCACACCAGTGAAGACTTCAGAATTTGAAAATTTTAAAACTAAAATGGTTATCACATGCAAAATAGAATATCCCTTAAGTAAGAACTTTCCATGTTCCCTAGAACATCTTCAGGGTTGTTGTTGTGGGCTTGTGTGAGTTGAAATGTGAATGCTTTGTTTAAAAAACCTGAGACCTGAGTCATAACCACATAAAAAAGCTGCCCGCCACAATTGGAGACCTCATACACCTTCAAGAACTTGACCCGAGTGACAATCATTTGGAGTCATTCAATGTGGGCTTTTGTCTGTCTAGACTACAGAAGTCCCTTCAAAGGCTGGATCTCAGCAAGAACAAAATCAAAGCACTTTCTGTGTAGTTTTGCCAACTCCAAGAACTTACATATTTAAAGCTAGATGATACTGAATTAATTCAACTTCCTTTCAATATAGGACAGCTAAAACACCTTCATTTTTTTGTCAGCAGCTCAAAATAAACTTCAGTTTTACCTAGTGAATTTAAAAATTTATCTCTTGAGTACTTGGATCTTTCTGGATACTTTTGAAAAACCAAAACCCGTTCCAGTTAGAAAGCTACAAGTGCCATTAAGTTTATTGAACTATTTGCACGAACCCTACTATATAATAGGATTCCATAGGCTTTTTATAACATTCCTTTTCATCTTTGCCAAGATTTAGAGACTGCAAAAATCTGTATTTCTAGAAGATTTTGTCTGAAAAGAGCCATTCAAGGAACCACTACCATGAATCTTCAGTCTGCTGCCCATACTGTGGTCCTACTGGACAATATGGGTGGTTCTGAAGCACCCATTACTTGTTTCTTCAGTTCATTAACCTGTTATGTAAATTCCTCAGATATATTCAAATAATCTCATGCCAGGGAAGGAAATATTCAGTTACAGATCAGCCGGATTATGACTTAACAGTTTCACTTCGGAGACAGAGAAGCGAAGCTTTCCACACACTTGCTTGTAGTGCAAGTGGGTTTGGCTACCTTCGAGTCATTTAACTCTGAAACTTTGATCTCATTCAAGCCAAATTCTATGGAGGTGTTAAGTTAGTCGTATTGTAGTGCGGACTGTAGAATTATTTTTTACATTCATTTCACTCATTCATTTTGCAGTACTGGAGCTTGAACTCAAAACCTTGTTGAACTATATCCACAGCTTTTTTTTACTTTATGTTTTGAGGCAGGGTTTTGATAAGTTGCTAAGCAGTCTTCCTGCTTCAGCCTCCCAAGTGCCAGGGCAGCAGGGTTGCAGCACAGCAGCCAGCTCTCTTTTTCCCTCAGTATAGGGATCAAACCTCGTGTATGCTAGGTAGAAGCTCTATGACCAAGCTACTCAAAGCAAGTACTTTCTGTGTGCCGAAAAGTAAACTAATAATATTAATATTCTAAATGACAGTGAAAACTGCAGTGTTAAACCATGCACAGGTAGGGCGCCCTTCATTCAAAATCCAACATAGGTGCTGATGGAATGCCCTAAGCAGAAGATTCCACACTGGCTCATGACAGGTTACAGTCAAGCTGCAGGCCTTCCGAAATGATGGTATTGCATGGAATTCCTCCAAAATATGAAAGGATGTTTTCCTCTCCACATGATAACACATGTTTTATATACAAACAGTGGAAATGTGAAAGAAAAAAAAAAATCCTGAAATCTCATACACTTCTGGTCCATGTGTTCCAGATGAGGAGAACTTGATATACATTTGAATAACACCACTCTATTCTTCACATATTTTACACATGGAATGGCATTCGCTAAACATTAAGAATTGCTTTGGGACAAACCAGCTTCAGCTTTTGCATGTTTTGAAATGGTCTGCACATACTTTGTCGTGATTTTTAATTTTTTTGCTTTTGGAGTGGAGAGGGACTAGAAACTTGCTGCTTCTGACTGCATTCTGGTTGTCTTTTGTTGTCCTGAGTCTGAAGGCAGGGAGATCTCAGCTACATCCTCAGCTCTTTCTTTCTCTTTTTCTTTAGAGACCAGGTCTCACTAAGTTGCTGAGGCTTCTGTGGAACTTGGCTGTCTTCCTGTCTTAGCCTCCAAATAGCTTAAAGGTGTGCATCACCATTCCTGGCTTGCCACTGATGTCTTAAATTAAAAACTGACACAGGCATTTAGGTACATGGCTGTAATCCAGCTACTTGTTGGGAGACTGAGGCAGGAGGATCACAAGCTCCAGGCCAGCCTAGGCCATTTATTGAGAACCTATCTTGAGAAAAAGCAGCTTCACAAGTAAACAAATGAACTGAAAAGAAATGGACTTGAGAGAATTGTAGAATCAGTACTGTTCTATTCTGTTCGCTCCCACTACTCTATTTCAAATCACTTTCTACTAGATCATTGATACAGCCTCAAAACTACTTTGGGGGAATATGAAAAGTATAAAAGTTCTCATAGAAAACTGCTTGCTGTTAGCGTATTAGTTAGACTCTGGACTGTCTCTTTCAAAATAAATCCTTTTTATTTGGGCTGTCAAAAATGTTTGTCACTTTGGACTTTTCTGAAAACTCAATTATTCTTCAGTAAATACTGTTTAAATGTTATAGCAGTTTTATTAAAACTTTAATACTATATGATCTCTTTAATATTTTTGGTATCAGAAATCAAACTCATGGTCTCACGGTTCAGGCAGAGGCAGTGCCTCTGTGCTGCACCCCCATCTACTGCATGATCTTTACATCATAATTCTCAAAGCTGATTCTCTGAGAAACTTAGTATTGGACCAGAGGTTGAATTTTAACTTGTATCACAAAGAGCTGGGCACACACCGTAATTCCAGCACTTTGAAGGGTGAGACAGGATTTCTCAGAGTTCAGGCCAGCCTGAGTTGCACGGGAAGATCCTGTCTCAAATTAAAAACAAAAAAATGGCACTGGTAGTGATCAGTTAAATTTTTTGAACAAATATTATAATATAAAATAATATAATCTGGTGGCTTTAAATTAAAAAAAAAAAACATTTATTTGCTCCCTACCTTGTTCTAGATGCTTTACATATAGGATTTTATTTAATCCTCATGGAGTCCAGGCATTATGCTGCCTTCTATAGTTATTCTATAAAACTTGGTCTTTAAAGCCAATAATTCTGTATTTAAGTTAAAAAATAATCTTAGAATTTTGTCTCCTTCCCCTTTCTTCCCTCCCTCTATGTTACCCAGGTTGGCCCAGACTTCTGGGCTGTCCACCCTTAGCCTCCCAATAGCTAGGACTGCTATTTATGATTTGTTCCCGTGTTTGGGCTCTGGGTTTGGTTTGTGCTTCCATTTCTAAATGTCGGAGGTGCAGCATTAGGGTGTTTAATTGCTCTCATTCTGTTTTCCTAATGTGTGAGTTCATAGCTATGATTTTCCCCCTGAGAACTGCTTTCATCACTTCCCATAAATTCTGATAAGTTGTGGTTGAATTTTCATTGAATTGAAGATATTGTTGAATTTCTTGTTTAATTTCTTCTGTGACACATTGATTGCTGAGTAGAGTGGTGTTTAATTTCCATGTATTTATGTGGTTTTTCTGGTTTCTTTTCTCGTTTATTACCACTTTCATTGTACTGTGGTCAGATTATATGCATGGGATAATTTCTGTTTTCTTGCATATACTTAAGCATGACCTACGGACTAGCATGTAGTCTATTTTAGAAAATGACCCATGTGCAGCTGAAAAAAATGTATATTCAGCTGTGGTCCAGTGGAACACTCTGTATATGTTCACGAGGTACATTTGTTCCAAGCTCTGGTTCAGTTCTGCTACTTCTTTGCTAATTTTTTGTCTGGTTGATCTATCTTTTTGAGATAAGGAGATGTTAAAGTCTTCTGTTAAGATTGTAGTCCTGGATGTTAGATTTTTCATGTCCATTAAAGTTTGTCTTATATAGTTGGGTGCTCCTGTGATTGGTGTACAGATATTTATGAGTTTTACCTCTTCCTCTTGAATTTTCCCCCTAACCAATATATAGTGGCCTTCTTTGTGTCATTTGATCCTTCTTAGTTTGAAGTTGAGACTGTCTGAGAGCAGAATTGCTACTCCTGTTTTTTTCTGAGGTGCTAGGGCATGTAGTATTGTTTTCAATCCTTTGACTTTAAGCCTATGAATGTCTTTTTGAGTTAAGTATGTTTCTTGTATACAGCATATTGTGAGGTTTTGTTTCCTAATCCACTGTGCCAGTCTATTTCTCTTAATTGGTGAATTCAGACCTTTTACATTGATGGTTATAACTGAAGTGTGTTGACTTATGATTGTCATGTTATTTACCTGCTGTTGTTTACTCCTTTTTGTCCTGTATTTGTTTATCCTATTTAGTGGGTTCCTTCTGTTCTTGTTCGTGGAGTTCTGCTCCCTCTCTAGAACATCTTTCAGTAGCCTGTGTAGGATGGCTTTGTCATCATGAAATTCTTTAGTTGTTCTTTGTCATGGAAGTATTTCACTTCTCCATCAAACTTGAAAGAGAGTTTTTCAGGGTACAGTAGTCTGGGCTGGAATTTGTTTTCATAGAGGACTTGAAGTACTCTGCTCCATGCTCTCCTTGCCTTCATGGTTTGTGAAGAGAAGTCAGCTGATGGGTTCTGATGGGTTTTCCTTTGAATGTGATCTGCTTCTTTTCTCTAGCGTCTTTCAGCATATTATTCTTGTATTGGATTTCTGGGATCTTGACTATTATATGTCTTTATGTGTTTTTAGTTGGGTTGAAGTTATTTAGTGTTCTGTATGCTTCAGTTACCTGAATGTTAGATTCTTTCCTCATATTTGGGAAGTTTTCTGTTATTACTTCTGCCCACATTCTTTTTATATCATTTGTATTGACTGCTTTTTCATTGATGCCTATTAGTCTCACATTGTTCATCTTGGCATCAACTTGCAGGTGATGGATTATTTTTTCCTGCATCCTAGAGTTATTTTTAAGATTCTTTTCTCACCTTTTCACTAGCTGCACCAGCATCTTCAAGATCTGAAACTCTGTCTTTGCTTTCATTCAAACTGTTTTGTAGACTCATGCTTGAGATTTTAAGTTTTTCTATATCTCTTTGACTCTGATCATGTCATCTATTTCTTTCTAGTGTATTGCTCATTCAAGGAATCCATCGTATTTCTGATCTCTTCTATTTTTTTAATCAATGTCTTCTTTAGAGGTAGCTATTAATTCTTTTACTGCAAAGTTTTTTCCATATATTTCTATATTTGATTCTTTACTTCAGATGCTATGATTTCAAAGATTTCCTTTTTTATTTCAGAAATTATTTCTACTCTGAGTTCCTCTTTACCTTTCTGCTGTTGTTTCTTTGCTTGTGATGTTGTTAATTCATACATTTCAGCTAAACTAGTGTTCTCTGCACTTGTTCTGGGTAGGCATTGGGTTTCCCCCATACACTTCTGAATTTGATTCATTACTTCAGATGCTATGTATTCAAAAAATTCTTTTTTTATGTTAGGTGTTAATTCTGGTCTATGTTCCTCTATACCTTTCTGCTGTTGTTTTTTTTTTCTGACTCTGTTAATTCATTCATTTCATCTGAGCTAGTGTCCTCTGCACTTATCATGGGTGTCATTGAAGCCTGAGATTGCATTTTAATCCTTGTCTCTGTCATTTTGTATAGCACTGACCTCTGACCTTTGGTGTATAGCTTTGGTGCAGTTATAACTGTAGTACATAATGAGATTTGGGTACCAATCTATTAAGTTTGAGTTTATCCAGTTATGCCTGGACTGGAAATAGCTATTTTGTTCAATTCCTTTTTGTTGCTGCCCTTCTTGCACAACTATGAGCCTGCAGTTCCCCTCTGTTGTGCCCCTGGGCCAGGGAGCACTGGGGAGCGCTGAAGCTCTCCCACACACTCACCAGGCTGTGCTGGGCTGGATCAGGGGCCAGAAGAGTCACAAAAATTCTCACTTGCTTTGCAGGCTTGGGGGCGGGGGCTCCAGGGTCACGGGGGGCAGTAGAGAGTCTCACTCACGTGGGTGCCTGAGCTTTGCTCTCTGGGTGTCTCGCCGGTGGCCCAGAAGCTACATTTTTAATTTGAATAGCTGTATGGCACACTGGAAATCAATTTGTTTTTCATGATATCAGGGATTGAATCCAGGGCTGCTCTGTCACTGAGCTGTATCCACAGCCCCATGTATGTATGTATGTATGTATGTATGTATGTATGTATATATGTATGTATATATGCATGTATGTGTATGTATATATATTATTGTTTCTTGTTACAATTTAGATATACTGTTTAGTTTTCTTGAAACAGGGTGTTTTGTTGTTCACATTGGCCTTGAATTCACCACTGTACAGCTCATGTTGACCTCAAGCTCATAGTGAACCTCCTGCCTCAGCTTCCCAAGTGCTGGAACTACAGGCATGCAACACCACAACTGATTTGACCCCTTAACTTTTGTTTCCTAGGCTGGCCTTGAACAAATCCTGACCTGGATCGATAGGACGGAAAGGACATCCAAGCAGACAGGAGCTTGGAAAGGGATGCAGACCTCTGCCTTTTCAGAGAGTAACCGCAGCTCTCTCCCCAGAGTCTGAAAGATTCACTATAACCAGGTTCCCAGCTCTTTTTGCAGTTGGCATCAATGTCTCACACCCAGGGTCCAGCTGGGCCTTTGGAGCCAGACTGGCCTGGTCTTCTGGCTGCAATACTCACTAGCAAGGCAATCATCCATACAATGGCATCACACCAGGGGCAGTGGCTCACCCTGTAATCAAGCAGTTGGGGAGGATGAGTCAGGAGCATCTCCAGATCAAGCACAATCAAAGAAACTTTGCAGGAACTTCCCTCAGAATAAAACAGTTGTAAAACGGCAAAGATTGAGGGCCAGCCAGATAGCTCAGTAGATTAAATTGCTTGCACACAGAGAAGGTGACTGAGACTGGGCAGGGTGGCACCCACCTGTAATCCCAGCTCTTGGGAAGCTGAAAACAGGAGAATCACTACAAGTCTAATCTGTGTAGTGAGAGCCTATATTCCCTGTGGAGCCTGCATACACACACACACACACACACACACACACACACACACATATATACAAATGTGTGTCCTACACATATGTCAACTGGATAAATCTCCACAAACTGCAAATAGTGTTACTGGCTTCCCAAGACACTGCTCCCTTTATAGCTTGTGTGGCCTGCTTAGGAGCTGCTGACAAACAAAACCCTACAGATATTGCTCTTGGGGGCTTAGCTGCTTTCCCTTACCTCTATAGTTTCGACTACTTCTGAGTGCAGAACAGAGTGGGGCACAGACTGAGCCCAAGGCAGTCAGCTCTTGGGAAGGGAAAAGGACGGGATTTCAGAGCTCCTGTTCTCTTGGTCAGTCACGCAGGGAGCAAGGGCAAAGCACCTAGGTGCTGGGTGAGACCCTGGAGGCCGGCTCAGCTAAGCAGGAGTCCCAGTCCAGGGACCCCAGACTTGGCCCAAGAATAGCACTCCAGGAGACACCTACAAGGGAGCCCCACAGGAACAGGGACCATGGGTTCATGGGTGGCCCAGGGACCTCCAATAACCTATGGCCCAGGTTATCGGAGGTGGCAGGGGATGGGCTGCCAACACAGGCGCTGGAATGGCAAGACTGCTAGGGGCGGGGAGACCCAGGCCCAGGAAGGGTTGTGTGCCTGAGAGAGGAGGCCTGGCCCGCAAGAGGTGAGTGCGAGGGCCTAACACTTGGGCTCAGAGGTCCACCTCTGGGACTCCTTAGGTGCCCGTGGGGTGGCTCTGGGCCTGACAGATACATTCCCAGTGTCTGAGCAAAGGACAAAGGCTTGGAAGGTACCACACCCAGGCCAGAGCCAGGCCTGGAGCCCAGGGAGCACAGGCGCAAGGATGAGGCCCATTCCAGGGCATCTGGGACCTAGGCTGAGGGGCGCACTAAGATTTGGGGAGGGGATACTCTCAGGCCAGAGGGCAACCAAGGTCACTGACAGCTGGTTCTCAGACACCAGATAGGTAGCTCTGATGGGAAAGACTAGCATTCCAGGCCCTGGACCCTGGGACACAGCCAAAGCTGGGGCTGAAAGAGGACAGGCCATGACTGCTGGGACCCAGCACTCCCGGGTCTAAAAGGTGCGGGGAAGGTGTGGGCAGAGGCTGAAAGGGGCCAGGCAGGGCAGAGGAAACAGGGTCAGAGACAGATCCCGGAGACCCATACTGCTGCCTGCCCTCATGGTGCTCCGCAGAGTTCTCTGGAGCCCGGCCCAAGCCCCACTTCCCAGGCCCAGATGTCATGCAGCAGGGCTCAAGGCACAGCTGCTGCCTTGGTTCAGTCCTTGGGCCTCCAGCACTGGCTGGGGCAGGGCAACAACACAATTGGTGGGCCCCGGGGAGGGAGGTTGAGGGAGGATACAGCCTAGGTGGGTTTGGCTCCCTCAGGCTCTGTGCCTGGCAACTTTAGCAGTGATTAGGGAGGCCGGGGGCGCCCTTTGGCGGTAACTTCAGCTCCCTACAGTCGCGAAACTGCTGAGTCCTCAAGGATCCTACAAGGACCTCACTCCATACCAAGTTCCTGGTCCTGTTCCCCAGGATCCACAGGGTCAGGAGGGGGGCGTCCAGCAGTGGGAGCTCAGGAGAAGCATCGTGGGAAGCCCTCAGCATATAAGGCTTCATGTGTCCTAGGGCAGGGGCTTGAGGACAGTTAGGGACCTGGGGGAAATGGGGAGGGGTCATAGGATTTGAGCTCTTCTCTGGGTCTCTCAGACCCTGTTGTAAGCTATGAGTCTGTGCCAGAAGAAATGAGAAGACCCGAGGAATATAGCTTCAGAGGTCTCACTGAGAGTCTCTCTGCAAGTGAACCCAGAGCCACAGAAGCAACTCATATTTGTTGAGGGCTAAAGGCAGGCTATGGAATGTGCATCATTACTTTGGTGAACACAAACTGCTTTCTCTATGGACTTCCACCATTTACCTAACATTAGGTTTTCACAAATGCTAGCTGATAACATCCCAGGCAAAGGATCAAAGAAGAGGGCACCAGCAGGAGAAGCTGTTATCTGCAGCCTTGATTAGGGGCTTGCTGGGATTTACAAATCAAAGAGAGCAGCTCTCCTTGGGCTGTGTGTAGCTCCTTGCTCCCTTGGGACATTAGGCTTTTGTCTCATACCTATATTTCTATAATTCTCCCCTTTTGTTTCATGCTGATATTATTTGAGTATCAGGGCAAGGACTGTAGATTTTTGATCTATGGCTTGTTGTCGGGCTTGTCTTCATCACCAGGCTAAGTAGGATATAGAAGTAGTACAGAGACAACATAGACAAATCACTTCAGCTACACCATGGGATAACATGCAAAGGATTAAGGTTTTTAATGTCTTAAGAGATGCTTTGTAACAGATCAGTACCAGACAATTCTGACAACTGCTTTATAAAAGTAATAGCAATATACTGCTGAAAAAACAGGATCCCAGCGGTCACGTTGTCATGATACAATAAATGTCTTTTCACACTTTCCTATGGGAAATAAGTTTGACTCCATAAAATTGAAGTTATATAGAATGAAGAGGTATTCTAATCTCATTTTAAATGAAGTTGACATTGTACATTGACAATGTAATCTACTAGCTTCTTCACAATAGCTTCTTCTAAATCATTTACCTTAGTATTTAACTCTGAATCTATGTACTTTTCTGGAGTCTGGAAGTGTTTTGAGTCCATATGCCAGTGCTGCCCAAAATGAACAGTTTGTACCCCTTGTCGCAATGCTATTCTGGCTTTAGCACCTGCGGCTGTTACAGCTATTATTCCTAAAATTATGGCTATCACAAGTTCAATCATTGTTCATGTTTTATTCTTTAAAACCTCCAGCAAATTTTGGAACAGCATCATAGAATGGGAGTATTGCCTTGGGCATTGTAGTTGTACAGGAAACAAAATTCTGGTCCTTGCCTTGAGGATATAAAAAAGAGAATATAAATTGTATCCCTAGAAAAATTAAGGCTAATAGAAGAATTTAAACTTGTATATAAAGAAGTACTGTGACATGTGCTGGTATAGTTAGAAAGGTTCCAATAACTAGGTTCTACAAGTAACAGGTAAGGGCGATGATGACATGCCTGAGTGAAGTGCATTGTGTTCTTTTAAGATTTTACATATAAATTGTAGGAGGACTGACTCCTCCATATATTACCTTTCCATGCTGATATATGATTTAATGAAGGAACTAATTTCCAAAGATGATGTTGAATTGTTCCCCCAGAAACATGAAGGACACTAGGTGACATTTCTCCTCCATGCCACATTATTATATCATTGGCCTTGTTAGTGCTAGTATAAATCTCATCACTGCCATTCCCTTTTCATCTTAACGCCTTCTCTTCCACCATCTGGGCTGAGCCATAAGAGTTCTAACCTATGCCACTTCCATTGGGAATATTAACCAACACTCGGGCTGCTTTTCCTCTACAGACCTCCTAATGTACCCAATCACTGAGATAAGCAACCTTGGTATTCTGGCAGGGTGGCAGATCTGGCAGTGGAAACATTTCATCAGCAATTATGCCTTTAACCTTTTTTCTTTGGAGAAGAAAAAGTCCCTTTTTTTTTCTCCCTTGACCTGGTGTTATTATTTACTATAGATAACCAGATTCGTGTGCTTGTTGTTTTGCAATGAGTTCCATTACCAATACAAATAGGCCAGCCTTCTACTCCAATCTCATAGAGTGGAATTTTGTTTTATTCTTCTCTTGGCATTGCTGGTTCCTGGGCATCATAGGAACCAGGTAACCAGGAACTTTCATTAATATAGATAGAAATAGTAGCATCCCACCAGTGGACTTCTCTACTGAGTGTTGGATTTGCAATGTAAGCCCAATAACTAAAATTACCTTTAACACTTACTGGAAGTGACAACATAGCCACCATAGCAAGAAACAAATTGCTACTAATTTGTTTCTGGCATGTTCTTTCAAGCATCCTCTCACCTTTCTGTTTAAGTCTTTTGATTTGTCCCCAGGTAGGTAATGGGGCTTGCTAGGTTCAGAAAGCAGCCATATCAATGATGTCCTCATTAAGGTTAGTCTTTTTGTTTCATCAATAGGAAGAACTTTTAAGAATGTTCATACTTACTCATTTCTTGGGTTTCATTTATGCAGCTGGCCCCAAAATTATTTTTCCAGTATCTGTAATGACACAAGCAAAACCTCTTCCCTATCTCTGGTAAACTCCTGGTACCCACTGATCAGTATCATTTAGAAAGAAGACAGGCTGCTGCAAAGGAACACTCACTTCCTTTGTCTATTGATGGTGGTCTGCAGCAGAGGATCCATCTGGCAGTCCATTTAAAAAATTTAAATAGTTTTTTGTACTGTTAGCCTACGTGTATTCACATGTGTGCCCCTACTATTCCCCCCCCCCATCTGTATAATAAGTGTTTCTTTTAAACTTTTATTAGCTTGTTTTATAGTTGCTTGACCTTGGGGCTTATAGGGAATACCTATAATATGGATAATGTTCCAATGTTTAAGAAAGTTTTGTAAAACTTTACCAAGATAGGCAGGTGCATTATAAGTTTTAATCTGTTGTGGGACACCCACTACATTAAATGCTTCCAGTAAATGTTGGATAACATATTGGCTTTTTTCACTGGGTAAAGCAGGAGCCCATCAGAAACCTAAAAATGTGTCTATGGACATATGAATATATTATAATTTCCCAAAAGATGAAACAAGAGTGACATCCATCTACCACAGCTGGTGGGCTGCATTTCCTCTGATTTACTCCTTGGAGAAAGTGATGGCCTTGTAGAATGCTGCATTGCAAGCAAGAATTTAAGACATGTTGAGCTTGTTTGTGTGTGATATTGGATTTATGGATAAGCCTTTGTTTGTTAGAATGGGTGGAAACATGGAAGTCCATGGCAGCTAGAATGTTACCTAGAAGTAACCAATCTATCTGTTCATTTCTTGCTGATACAGGGCCAGGCAATGCAGTATGAGCTCTAGTGTATGTAATAAAGAGGTTGATTTCTGTTTTTGATAAGATGCTGCAGCATGGAAAATGCTTGTATTCATTCTGAACCACCTGCAATTAAGGTAGCAGTTTCTATATCTTTTACTGTATGCAGTGTACTGGGATTAGTTACAAGATTTAATGGGTCAGAGCAATCTTGAAGAAACAGTGATGGCAGCTGACTCTGCCTTTTAAACAGAGTGAAAAGGACCTTGCTTAATTTTAGTTTTAGGACCTATATAACCTGCCATTCCAAGTTTATTGTCATCAGTAAACAATGTGTCTGCTTTAGGAATAGGTTTAGTTTTAACAATAGAAGGTAATACTCATTAGGTTCTTTTGAGAAATTGAAGGCATTTACTTTTAGGAAAATTATTGTGAACATCATCCAAAAAGTCTTGTAAAGCAAGTTGCCATTCATTTGAAAGTTGATATTGACATAGAATTTCTTGTTGAGTGAGTGGCTCTATAACTTGTTAGGGACCTGTGTCAGTAAGATGGTGAAGTCTTAATGTACCTTTAGTAATTATTCTACAAATTTTACCTAGATAGGTGGACAATACTTTTTGATCTTTATTGCACAAATATAGCCATTCTAAAATATGATCTTCCTGCCAAAAGATCCAGGTAGGCAAGTATTGGAATGGAAAAACAACTAGTGCAACTGATTGATTAGGATCATTTCTGTCTGAATAAGTGATACAGGGAGAAAAACTGATCTTGGGTGGGAAACCTCCAAACGATATAGGGAACCTCCAAATGACATAGGGGAAAATGATCTCCTGACCAGACCTGGATGAGTTCGTGTTCTCTAAAACCGAAGAATGAATTTTAGGAACAAACAGAGGTTATGAGCAGAATAGATTTGTTGAGGGAAAGAAAGCTCCTGTCCAAGAGAGGGACAGGAGGGGGGCCTGAGCAGATCATTCCCTGAGGAAGCTATCTCTTCCAAGGACTTTTATAGTGTAAAACCATGTGTGGCAAAGGTGGAGAAAATGGGAACTCACTTAGGTGGATGTGGAGTGGGACAAAACTATGGTCAACCAATGGGATTACAAGCACCATTGCTCAGGTAAAACTGATTAAGTCCAGGACCAAATGGGGAAGTGAGTCATGTAGCAAGCAGGCATGAATGTAGAGCAGGACTTGATGAGGTAGCCACCCAGTAGTGGTCAGATTAACAATTCTTCAGTCTCCCTCAGGGTGACGATCAATCTTGGATGGCAATCTTTAGGGAGGTCAGCATTTGTTTGACCTTTGGTCTTCAGGTCTGGCCCATGTCAGGGGCATCCATCCCTCCCATATTTGCAAGATGTCTGGTCTTCTGTGTTATCTCTTTTGAGGGCCTGGCCCTATCTGACTGCCTATAATATTTCTAGCTAACTCAGCTGCCTACAACATTCCCCCTTCTGAAGAAGTAACCTGAAATGCCATGAAGGGATTGTGGGACATGACCGTTTTGGCTTCTTCAGGCTGAATGGGCTCGTAGTTGTTGACCAGCAGTCAGATATATTCTTCAGAGGTTCTATCTGAAGGCCAAATAGATGACAGACATTTTTCTCTTGGGTGAATGTATACCTTTGAGTCTGGAGGAGACAAAGCCAAAGAAACAGTTAAGTATGCATGGGCCAAGTAATAATATCAGCAGGATAATTATGAAAAGACAAGTTAGAACCTTTTGTAGGTTCATTAGCAGATATCTCTTAAATGTAGGGTTTAATCCCTGCTATCTTTCATAGCCATTGTATATTGTCTCAAACTGGCCTTTTATGTATCATCAATTTTATTATAATTTGTGGCACATGAATTGCCTGAAGTAGGGAAAATATCAAGTACCTTCCAGGTTATAAGTGGGGTCACTGGCTGGGTAATAGAAGAAGTTTATTTCTGACTGAACAGTGGGTGAATTAATTAATTTGCTGCATCATTCTTTCTGATTTACACAACACTGGGGCAATTACTGCTCCATTAAATGACAAGTATTATGAGGTGTTAACTTCTGAAAAAAAAATAAAGTTAAAAGAACCATGAGATTTGATACTGTAAGCCTGTCAAAGATTTTAAGGGAAGTGATGTGCTAAAATCTAGATGAGCACAGTTGGCTTTCTGATAAACAATACTCATTCCACACTGTTTCCAAAGGAAATTTCAAAGTTAGCGAATTGTAGGAACATTCTTGATTACAAGAGACTCCTTACTATTGCTAGCTCTGTCACCCTAGGAATTAAAGGTCTGAAGCAGCCTGGAAATGACTGCTTATAACTTAAATTAGGGGGAGAGGAAAAAAATTAAGGGCAGGAGTAAATACCAGTTTCCCAATACCCCATAAAGGAAACCCCTCCTGGAGGGAGCCCCTTAGGGAGCTAGGATCATCGCTGGTTCTCTTCCCTTCCCTGCATGCTGATGCCCAGGTCGCCCCCTTACAAGACCCCAAGTTTTCAGTGACAGCATCGCGACACTGCGCGCACAGCTCACCTTGCAAAGCTCAAAGTACTGCGCCCAGGGCATTTCTTGGATCTCGGGCTGCTATAGCTGCGAAGCAGAGGACCAAAGAGGAGCCGGCGGTCCGGTTGTCCAGCACCTTCCTAAGGTTGCATTTCTTCACAGTACCGGCGGGTCCCCCGAATTCCCACAGTAAGGGGAGGGGAAGACGAGGTGGAGAGGGGCGTCAGGGAGCCTAGGGTGGGCAGCTCCGCTGTGACCCCATGCTGTGCTAGCCTGAGGGGAAACGAGGGGCCGCAGGGAGGGAGGCGCTGCGAGGGCGGGGAGCGCGCAGGAGCCCAGCCCCGGGCTAGGGAGGCCACCGCTGCCCGCCCCCGCCTCTCTGGGGAGGCACCGCCTCAGCCCTCGGCCTTTGCCTCAGCCCCACGTCCCAGGCGCGTCCGCCTCCGGCTCCTCCTGGGCCCGCCGGACGCCGCCTGGTGGGCGCCTCGTCGCCCGGTCAGACCCGCCCTCCTCCCGGCGACCCTGCTGCCTCCGCAGGCGCCATAGCGGGCGCTGCTCCCCCTCGCCCAACACAGCACTGGGCACCCGGCACCGAAGCCCGCGTGAGCAGCAGGGTCGGCAGCCGCCTCGAAGAGCCCGCCTGGGTGCGGCGGCAGCTGGGTCTGGACTGAGCGGGCGCACGCGCTTTGGCACCGCTGCCCTGGCCAGCCGTGGGGACCCGGGATTCTTCAGTGATCCCCCGCGAAAACCCCAAAGGCTGCCTCCGTTTCGCCCGCCCCAGTGGCCTGCCGGGGTCTGCAGCTCCTTTGGCTACAGCTGGCATAGTAAAAATGTTGGTGACTCAGGCAGGAGCAGCTGGAAACCTGGACTTGATCTTCACCAGAAATGCTTCCTCTCCTCTCCTCCACCTGCAGGAGGTGCGCGCCATTGCTGCTGGCTGCAATATGCGGGCTGCTGCTTTATGCTAATGGTAGATTTGGGTGCAGGATTTTGACCAGGAGAGTGTGAGCAAAAAGTATGTCACTGGCAAAATAATGATAGATGGTAGAAAAGGAGAGGAACCCAGAGGCAGAAGGAAGCCCAGCCCTTTTCTGAACGTCTTGCTGTGGTTACAGTGAATCTGAGGATGGCAGATCACTGCTGCTGGGAAAGAATAGAGTGCCCAAGAAGAAGGGCTCAGAGGTCCTGGGCCGTAAGGGGTACTCTTGAGAGTGGTTTTCAGGAACTGGAATTCCTCCGCAGTGTTGACTGTGCAGCCCTCCTACCTTCACGCTTGAGCTGGGCTGAAATCCCCTTCCCATTTGCTATGATTCAGAGTTAATATTTGTAGCTTATCCATTAGATGGCGCTTGGCAGCAGCATTCACTTTTTATTATTATTATTATTACATCTGTAAATTCACTGTGAAAGAACTTCCACAATTGGCAAGAATGATGGGATAATGGTGCTTGAAGTGAAGGAGTATTTTGAAGAAGTTGAATGGCAATGTGTTTTACTGTAATACATTATTTAATGCAAAATTCATTGTATATTTTGATCCCAGCTCATGCACTGTTTTCTGATAATACCATTTAGAATATTTATTTATAATTCATACCATATCACAGAATACCCCACGTAACTTACCATAATTATTTCAAAATGAAGATTTTTTTTTTTTTTTTTTTTTTTTTTTTTTTTTTTTTTTTTTTTTTTTTTTTTTTTGCGGAACCTGGGATTGAACTCAGGCCCTTGAGCTTGCCAGGCAAGCGTTTATTCTACGGAGCTATCTCTCAGTCCCCAAAACGAAGATTCTTATGAAATAATTTAAAAATATAAAAACAAAAAGGAAAATATCCTAAGTATCATCTTCCCAAATCAGCACTCACTTTCACCTTGAATTGCTTGCACAGCCACATGCATAAAATACGTATTCAGAGAACACACATAGGTATATTTTTTGTTTAATGGAATAATTGCCATTAATGTTGGGTCATAATAAATATATCAGTTTCTATTTTTCTGACATATACTCTCAGTGTTTTTCTCTGGAGGAGGAAAAATAAACTTCTAAAATTTTCATCTCTGTCATTCAGCCACTGAAACTTGGATCAAGATACGACTTTCATCTCCATAAACATTGAGCAGAAAATAAGTTTGTAAGAAATCCATTCATTTCATGCCTTTTTGTTGTACATCTACAAGAACTACAGACCATGTGAGATTATGCAAATAAGATGAAGAGCAAACTAGGAAAATGTAAGAGGGAGAAGGATTAAACTGAGTTCAGGGAAGCTTGGGGAAACCTCTGAGGAGGAGGTTTCTAAGAAAGAGCATGTGAAAATATCTCAGAAACAGGTTATCTCCATTCAGCCCACGTGGGAAGCGTCAGCAGGCAGCACCAGCCTCCTCAGCCAGAAGGATGATGACGGACAGGACTATGGACAGGAACAGGGGTCAGATTGTGCATGTTTTTGTGTTTCTTACCTGGACATTTGGCACAACCTAGCTGGGATCGGAAGATTAAAGAGTAATAATATGAATTGCCCAGTTTTGGTGGCTATATTTTGCTTTTGAAGAAGCCTGTCCTTGTTTGTAGGAAGTATAAACTATAGCATTTAGAATCACCAGACAGGCAACTGACTTTCTTCTTGGGGAAGAAAAAAGCACTTTGCATTGTACTTGCAACTTTTCAGTAAATATGAAGTTGTTTCCAGTAAAAGAAAGAGAAACAAAGTTGAACACTTCTTCCTAATCCTCTAATAGTTTTCTATTTAATTCAGAATCAAAACAAAGGGCCAGGGAGATGGCTCAGTGGAACAAGGGCTTCCCTGGCAAGCTCAAGGGTGTGAATTCAATCCCCTGTTCTACCAAAAAAAGAATCAAAACAAAAATATCTGAACAGAATGTTTTTAAAATACCCAAGAAAATAAAAATTTTTGGATACTTGGTGGGATTATGTATTGAGAAAAAGACTGCACTGTGTGGACAGAGGGTTTGGCACAAGGAAAGGTAAAAATAAGTCCTGCTTAGGTAACAATCTCTCCCTGGCATTTATCAATTCTTCCTGCCCCTGGAGTACTAAGACAGGAGAGACCCTTTCTATCCTACCCTGAAAATACTTAAGGAACCAATAGAAACCTATATACCAAAAGTAGAAATACTGTAAAATTGTACACTGAGCTAGTAAATTGTTCAGTAATCTGCATCTTATCATGCTGTGATAGTAGCCTTCATACTCACCTACAAATTGAATTAGTGATTCATAAATTAAAATTCAGAACTTCAACTCCTTGGCTTTTCTTTCTGGAATACAAAGGCAATTGCCTCACACCCCCTCTTTGGTTTTTTTTTTTTTTGTTTCCTGCCCACACAGAATGTCTCTCACAGGGGTTCTCTGTCACAAAGGCTGTTGCTTGTGCCATTTCCAAATTGCTACAGTTTATCCTGTTGTCTCTCATTCTGTATGCAGCTTCTCCCAGCCTTACAAATCTCTCCTCAATTCTTTACATTAGCCTTTCATTTCCCCTACTATGTCAAGACTCCTCAAAGTGGAGATGTGTGTTGTATACCTAAGAATCATTGAAAGGGGTCTGGCATACCAGTCATGGGAGTCCACATCTGTAATCTCGATGACTCAGGCTGAAAGGAGCATTGTACATGTGAGACTTGGCTGGGCCATTTAGCAAGATTCTGTTTCAAAATGAAAAATAAAAAGACTTGGGGGTGTAGCTCAGTAGTAGAGGTTCCCTAGGTTCAATCCCTAGAATAGTTAGAAGAGTGGGTTAGGATGAGGAGGCAAAGGGGTGAGGGACCAGAGGGGGATGGAGAATGTTAGAATGCCATCTTGGGTCCTTCCGAATCAGATTATCAGCAGGTGAAACCAAAAGATTCTTTTGCATATCTAATGCTAAAAGTCTATTCCGAAATTATCTCTGTCTCAGACTGGCATGGTAGCACATCCTATAATTCCAGCTCTTGGGAGGCTCAACCAGAAGGATCACTGTGAGTCTGAGCTGAGTAGTGAGACCCTGTACCAAATACATAAAATTTTAAAAAAAGATAGACATGAAAAAGAAAGAAACTGGTCAAAAGAAAAGAACAACTGGGATACATAGAAAAGGAAGAAAGGGAATATATATGATTCTTAAAATAATTGTACCACTAACTTCTATTGCTTTATTGAAAGGAAGCATTAATGCCTAATTCATTGATCACTAGTAATCCGAACAACTACTTTGAAGATAATAATATGCAATATAACAACTACTGTCAATTTATCATCTTGTTTTGAAATTCTGTATCATTTATATTGTTTTCTTTTTCTCTTTAAAATAAAAAACAAAAAAAAAAAAACCTGAAGAAATGTATGACCACAAAATTGGTTCTACAATGTATGCTGAAAGATATTGTATACAAAGATAACAACATGTGCAAATCCAAGGATATTAAGAAGCCAGCACATAAGGCACGTAACTAAACAAGGACTCCAACAGCAGATGATAATATGAAAAAGGATAAGTCAATGCATATCAGTGATAACCATAATGTAGATGCTCTCAAGTCACCATCAAAAGAAATAGACTGACAGAATGAGTCAAAAGCAAAATTCACCAATATGCTGAACACAAGAAACACACTTGATTCATACACTGAAAGTCAAGGGTTGGAAACAATACTACATGTGACAGGAACCAAGAAGAAAGCAGAGGTGCTGATAATGTGAACCTCAAGGCAAGAGAGATCAACAAAACAAAAAAAAGCCACTACATTCTTACAAAGGGAAAATTCCAAGAAGAAATAACACCTCGTCATAAATAGGTAGATCGACTAGACAAAATGAGCACTGTCTATCACCATGCACTGACCTAAAATTAAAATGGATCCAAGATCTAAATATTAAAACAGAAAAACTAAAACTGCTATAAGATAGAATAGGTAGAACTCTGGAAGATATAGGTGTAGGGAAAGGTGTAGGGAAAAACTTTATGCACAAAACCCCAGATGCACAGGACTATCACAAAGAATCAACTGGAATCTCATCTTATTAAAAAGCTTTTGCAACAACCTAAGGGCATGGCCGGTCAGGTCACTCCTACCTATATAGCTCCAGGATTTCATGTTGTTTTTATACACAATTATTTCAGGATGAAGCTGGTTTTATTGTCAGGTACGTTTTGAAACATGTTTTAACTCCCATATGAACAAATTGTCCGGCCTAAGTTTTTCATAAAATTAAACTTTTATTGAGGTCAAACATGACTCTTGCAATGATGTGATGAGTTACCAAATAATTGAGAGTATTTTTTTTAGAGGAAAAGTTTTTACAAATATTGGTACACAATTATCTTTTTTTCCTGTAACTCGCACCGAGGGCCTGAGCACACCAGGCAAATGCTCTAGCTCAGAGTGACATCTGGGTGTGCATGGAATCACCCACAGTTACACTGAGCTCACTGTAGCATTCTCATCAACTTCATTTTTTGTTTGTTTTTTGAGACAGTCTTGCCATTAGTTCAGGTTAGTCTTCAATTCAGGGTGATCCTACTGCCTCAGCCTACCTGGTGTCTCCAATCAGTTTCATTATCTTAACACCTTTCAGAAGAAGTATGAACAGCAAACAAATATATGAAAAAGTGTTCAACATTGTTCAAGAAATGATGTTGGCCAGATAGTTCAATAGATTAAAGCACCTGCTTAGGCAGACGCATTGGCCAGGGTTTGATCCCCAGTGTGCCCTGCCAGCCCCACCCCCAGGGTTCACTGAGCACGCTATTGAGGCTGGGTGTGGTGGTACATGCCTGTAATCCCAACTCTTGGGAGACTGAACACAGGCAAGTCACTACGAGTCCAATCTACATAGTGAGACCCTGCAGACCCTGTACTAAAATACAAAGAGAGAGAGAGAGAGGAGAGAGAGAGATGATGGTGCATCACTTGAGAAATGCAAATTGCATCATTTGAGAGATGCAAATTGAAACAACCCTAAAATTCCATTTCACTACCAAAAAGTGGATAGTATCAAGAAATAACAAATGCTGGCATAGCTGTATGGGAAAAGGAACCCTTCTCCAATGCTGGTGGGTGGGAGTGTAAACTGGTGCAACAAATCAATGTGGAGATTTCTCAAAAAGCTAATACTCTATTTAGACAGGCGCCATGACTGGGGTTCCATTGCAGGTATGCTGAGAAAGCAACTGAGACTGGGCATGGTGGTGCACACCTGCAGTCCCAGCACTTAGGAGGCTAAAAACAGGAGAATCGCTATGAGTCCAATCTGTGTAGCTGGAGTGAGACCCTATAGACCCTGTACCAAACACATTTTTTTTTTTTAAAGCTGGGATTACTGGTCCCATTTGAGCCAGATGTTCTCCTTCTGGATATCTTCCCAGAAGAGTTCAAAGCATCATAAACACAGTGGCATAAGCAGCCCATATTTATAGCTGCACAGTTTATGATAGCTAAATATTGAAAGCAAACCAAATGCCCATCAACCAGTTAATGGATAAAAAGATGTAGTTTTTACATAATAGAGTATTAGCCATAGAGATAAAACTGAGATATTTAGGGCTACATGAATGAACTTTGAGATCATAATCATAAGTGAACTAAATTGTACACACAGCTGTAAGTGTTGCATTGTCTGCTGTGAGAAACTGAAAATGTGAATTAAGAACATAAATACACAAGAGATATTGTAAATAGGAAGATACTGTTCAGAAGAAAAAGGGAAATTGGAATGAGGGAGGGTGGAGGAAGGAGGGTGGAAGGAAGGAAGGAAGGAAGGAAGGAAGGAAGGAAGGAAGGAAGGAAGAGAAAAAATGAAAAGTATAAAATGAAAACTGACCTTTGTGAACAAGGAAATGGGGGTTTAAAGGGTGGGGGAGGGCGGGAGATGGCTCAGTGGAATAAGCACTTCCCTGGCAAGTGCAAGGGCTCAATCCCTGGTTCTACCAAAAAAAAAAATAAATAAATAAATAAAGAGAGGATGGGAATGAAAAAAAGAGGAATCAACATATATCATGTACAGACATAAATTCCCTATAGTGAATGTAGTCATTATGTATACCAAAATTATACTAATTAACTTAAATCAACAACAACAAAAAAATGAAGACTAACAGTTTTGCCTTGTCAGCACTGGTAGACTCATTAAACTGAATTGCATTTAAAAAAAAAAAAAAAGGCATTCTTAAAATATTAGTAAAAGGCTAAAAAAGAATTTAAATATGTATCACTCAACATAGACCAAATTTCATTGCAGAAACAAATACCAAAGTGTCAGAAGCTTAAAACATCTGTTATACACGTAAGGATAGTTATAATGATGAATTTCATTACATTTTTACCAAAATTTTAAAAATTATTTCTAAAAAAATCCACTGTTTATGCTATCCACCCAATAGGAGTTAAAAGATAACTGCATACTAACATAAGAGACAGTGTTGAGAAATGTGTTCCTTAACAGTAACTGTGCTAGGGCCTAGAGGAGAAAGGCTTGAGTTACTTCCTAGCACAGTGGTAGCTGTGATATCCCTTTGAAAACTGATGTGTAACATCACTTTTCATAGCCTCTGCTCATGAAAATAAGCAGCTGGCATGTGTCCACATCCGGGATTTTGCTGCGTGTTGAGTTTCATTATGTTATTTATCTTAACAGCTGCCAACAGAAAGATTTAAGTCCAAAATTTGTTTTTTTTTAATCTACAACTGTATCAGGCCCTTCCATATAACTAGGAAAAATTGTACTTTTGCCCCCTTCCACCCATGGTGGTTAGGTTATTTTTTCTCATTATTAACTTTAAGTTTTGAATGGCATCTGGTAAAGCAACTGTGTTGGGAGTAGCTAAAATGGGAAATTGGTACATGGAAGGCAGGACAGGGCCTCAGGGCCTAAAATAGTCAAGCTACCTGAGTCTTGAGAAAAACATCCTGCCAGGACAATTTTGACTATTAGTCACCTTGTGTCCTGTAATACTAACTTGCAAGAGCATATATAAAAGCCCCCTACTGTTGTTCTTTGGGTCCTTTGCCAGTCAGGCAAATGGACCACCACTTGACCCAGCTCTTATCTTCTTATCTATCTTTTCTTCATTCCTGCTGCAGTTTCTCCCCAGGTACACTGAGACACCAAAGAGTCCCAACACAGCTGGAGATTTCATTTCTAGGTACTGATTTTTATCAAAAGGTACCAATCGTTGTTTACTTAGTTGCACCGAGAAAGTACTTGCCTTGATATAGATATGCAGTCACAGCCTTACACAATTTTTTTTTTTAATGGAAACAGCACACCACCTTAATTGCCTTCAAGATACTGCTTTAGGTCAGACATGGATGTGTAGGCGTGGTTGGTAAGATTTGTATACATGAGACTGCTATTTATATTGTGTGGTTTGTGTTGAAGGCTATGTTGAGAAAGTAGCCCTTGTACAAAGTGGCAAAGTGACTTATGTACCTCCTGTAGAAAGTTTACATAGTGCTTAGCAAAGTACATTTGAAGAGATAGAAAAGCAGCAGTTAAGAGCAGAAATCAGAAAAGTTGAGAGCAAAATAATTTACCAAACCAAAAGATAGTTCTCTGAAAATATTAATATAAGCTAGGTAGACCTGTGATAAAACTAACGAAGAAAAAAGATACAATATGAATAAAGTAAATAGAAAGTGGAAAATTACAAGTTCAAGGCTTTACAAAGAACACTACTAATTAATGTGTGTCAATAAATTTAAAAGTCTAATCTAAAAAAGGAATCCTGTTTTACCAGTCTCATCAAAGACTGGTACATTCCATTCCCAGTTAAGCAACCAAATGCCTACATAAGAGTTGTCCCACAAGCTCAGGGATAAATGCTTATGAGCCAGGGCCATATGTCATGTGTACTAAGCCATATATCTAATATTCCAGTCCCTGTGTTGCATTCTCAAAACACACATTCGAAAAGAAAGAAGACTGTGATTGCTAGGACTACTAGCAAAGGACAGGCCTCCAGCCTCTGATATTACATATTTCTGTCTTTAAAAATAGGCTGTGTCTCTGCTAAGACATCTACCAGTTGGTGAGCATCATGGCAATCGTGGCCGCCTCACCCAAAGTCCCAGAGATCCGCGATGTGACAAGGTGCACACTCCCACATACGAGGACTTGGGCTGTATGATGCCTTGGACCCCCACCAGGCTTCACAGGGAATGGTGGGTTAGCTGGTGGCCCAATGAGTGGCCGGTGTGGCACTGGAGATGATCCGAGAAGATTGCTGGGCCCAGTCCTCATCGCCAGCCAGCCATGTACCTGGAAGTCTGCTATTGCCATGGGCATGGCACAGGCCCTGGGCTGAGACACCTCATTCACGGCCATTGCCAGCAGCAAGATCTTCTCCCTAGAGATGAGCAACACTGAAGCTCTCATGCAGGCCTTCTGCCACTCTACTGGTGTCCGCATCAAGGAGGAGACCAAGATCATCGAAGGGGAGGTGGTGGAGATCCAGATTGATCGGCCAGCGACAGCGATGGGCTCCAAAGTGGACAAACTGACCCTCGAGACCACAGAGATGGAGACCATCTATGACCTGGGCACTAAGATAATGGAGTCGCTGACCAAGGACAAGGTCCAGGCTGAGGACGTGATCACCATCAACAAGGCCATTGACAAGATCTCCAAGCTGGGCCACTCCTTCATATGTGCCCATGACTACAATGCCATGGGCTCCCAGACCAAGTTCATGCAGTTGCAGAGGGGGAGCTACCGAAGCGCAAGGAGGTGGTACACACCATGTCTGTGCACAAGATTGACATCATCAACTCCCAAGGCTTCCTGGCACTCTTCTCAGGTGACACAGGGAAGATCAAGTCAGAAGTCTGAAACCAGATCAATGCCAAGGTGGCAGAGTGACTTGAGGAGAGCAAGGTGAAAATCATTCCTAGGATGCTTTTCATTGACGAGGTACACAAGTTGGCCATTGAGAGCTTCTCTTCCCTCAGCCAAGCCCTGGAGAGTGACATGGCACCTGTCTTCATCATGGCAACCAACCAGGGCATCACACAGATCCAGGCATCCTCATCGACCTGCTGAACCAGCTGATCATGATCTCCACCTCACCCTACAGTGAGAAGGACACCAAGCAGATCCTGCACATTTGGTGTGAGGAAGAGGACATGGAGATGAATGAGGACACCTACACTGTTCTCACCCGCATCGAGCTGGAGACGTCGCTGCGCTACGCCATCCAGCTCATCATGGCAGCCAGCCTTGTGTGCCAGAAACACAAGGGTACAGAGGTACAGGTAGATGACATCTCACTCTTCCTGCATGAGTCTCAATCCACACAGTATGTGAAGGAGTACCAAGACACACTCCTCTTCAATGAGCTCAAAGGGAAGTCATGGACACCTCCTGAGCTGGAAGTCACCCCTACCCCACCCTGTTTTCTACAAAATTCAGACACTGTGAATTTGTATGAAATGGGTTTTCAGCTGGAAAAAAAAAAAAAAGTCAACTCAGACCACATGTGAAAGCACAGTGGTTGGAACAGCTCACTGCTAAGCAGTTAAAAGGAAGGGAAAAGGCAGGTGAAAAATGTATGAGGAGGATGAGGTCATGTGATGGATGCGAGTGGAAGGACTGTGCTCATGTCAAAGAGGGCTCCCCTTAGCTGCCCGTGCTTGCCTTCACCAGATGGGACAAGGGCAAGACAGCTGAGACAGTAAGGCCAGTGAATATCAGAAGGCAGGGAAAAAAGAAAAAGTAAAGATAAAAGCACTTTGGCAAATGCCATGGGCCTGAGTTCAATTCCTGGTTCTGCCAAAAAAAAAAAAGTAAAGAAGGCAGGGGACAGTAGAACAGGGATGCTCATTGGTGACAAGGGTCTGGCAGAAAGGGAAAGTGAGTGCTTCAGGTGAAGAAGGGAGATTCTCGAAGCCTGTAGACCCAAGGAGACTGATGAGGATGTCACAGGGCTGCCGTCCCAAAGGTGGCATGTGTGTCTCTGCAGACCTGTTGAACTGGAGCTGGAAAATTTTGCAGGAATAAAAGAGAGGTGGGGTCAGGCCAGAGATTGCAGTGTTCCCAGAAAGCCTCCAGGGAGGATCTCAGGAATAAGAGCAGAGTAGAAAAATTCTTGCCCCACTGAGAAAAAATGCAGGAGTTGACAGGAAACCTGAAGACAAAGACAGAATTGGTAACCAACCTGAGGTCACATCCCCCCTTTTCAGTCCATATATGTGTGTGTCTGTCATTCTGTCTGTCCAAACATGTATATAGATGTCACCATGGACTGCATAAGTGCACGAGTGCACAACTGAAACAGAGCCAGCTTCTGTCTGTCATAGATTTTGCTGCCCAGAACACATCACTGCTGGAGGATTCTGCACATTGTCCCTGTTCATTGTTGCCCCTCACATCTCTTCCTCTCCAGTTCCCTGATGATTGAACAGCCCTCAACTACCCACTCATCCTCAATGTCCTGCTTTTCTTTGGCAACATTTTTCCACTGGAAGAATGTGTTTCCTCTCCCAAAAGCCAGTTACCCTTCAAAGATGACCCCAGCTATCACCTATCAGTAGTTCTTCCTTATCCTCTTAGGACAAGCTCTACCCTCTTGCGTTCTCTCATTCTAGATTCCATAGAAAGAGTATCTCACTCACTGTATAAAGTTCAAGAAATTAAGTCTTTGAGAATGCATGGCATCCATTTGTATCTTTATTTTAAAAACAACAATGCACTATGAAGCTACTACAAGACAGTGGCTCCATGACCACCTGCTAACTGTATTTCTATAGGAAATGGGAGCTGAGGAAGGGCTCCTCACTTTCCTATACAGCCACTGGAGAAAAAAATGACTCCTGAATCAGTAGCTACAACCGCATCTCCATTTATTCTGTGTTCACTGCAGCCATCCATGAAGGGGAGCCTAATGGCACCTTTTTGGGGCCACCATGAGAGTAGCAGATTCTGACAGAAATGACAGGAAGGAGAGTGGCTTCTGGTTGCTGGGGAGACCTTAGCTTGGGTCCCATTCTGTCCTTATCCTGGAGTCCATTCCCTATTAAATGATAATTGAGCCCAAATCTACAAAGCCTTGCAGTCATCAGGTGAGTAGGACTGACAGCTACTAGTCATAAATCCAAAGGTCCTCAAGCTATGGGCAATGGAGGACACCTTCAATGAGCTCGTGGCCTGCATAAGGACAGGGGCACAGAGTAACTGCAAACCAAACTCCTTGCATACAAAGGAATGGAAAACGCTGTACCCAATCTAGTATTGGAAAATGGAAAGGTGGATAATTAGGCAGGAAAAAAAACAGCACTTGTTTAGTGTATTGATGTTCGTATAAAATGCAGCAAACGCTTGTCTGAATTGACAAACAGGAAATAAAATGTGTGCCCAATGGTGGCCCATGCCTGTGATTCCAGCACTCTGCAAACCTAGCCAAAAGGATTTCAGCGAATTTCAGCTCACAGTGATTTCAAGGGCAGCCCCAAACAGTTTACAAAACACCCGCACCAAAAAAAAAGGAGAGGCATGCAAAATACTTGACGACATCTCCAGGAAAAAATACCTCTGAGTCATTAATATTGGGAAAGCCTCAGGTCCTCCCTCCCCAACCCAGCAGCCCACCACGCCCAGGGAATCACCACAGGTGAAAGAGGCAGGCATAACAATAGAAAAAATCTACCCGAGGTCATTAGGAGCGCCAAGACGCTGGCAGCCTGGGGTGGCGCCCTAAACCCCCGATGGGTGTGGCCTCCGCTGTGGGTCTCGGCGTCGTCGTTTGAGAAGGGACTTCTCTAGAACGGACCCCTCAAAAATTCGTCTTCCGCGGCGTGAATAGAAAAGCCACAGGGAGAACCCGCAGAAGACCTGAGTCTCCAAAGCCTCTGAAACTTTTGGGAGGTGTGGGTACCGCGTCCTGAGGTAGGGACCTGGGTTTCAGCACTGCTCCAGTGGCTTTACCTTCAGATGCCAAATTTCCTCTCCCTGAAGGACCCAAAGTGCTGGCTTCGAACATCAGCTTCCTCCAGGGAGTCCTGGCTCCACTGCTGCTGCTGCTGCTGTCCTTGGACCTTTGCCAGGGTTCCTGGACAGGTAAGTCCTCCTCCGTGCGCACTGCTGCACGGAGTCCTTCCTGCCTGTGTCTGGGCCAGGTAGGCCTTTCTCACCTCTCCCCATTCCTGGGCCCAAGAAGCACCTGAGATCACAAGAAGCAGAGAATGGATAGGTTGTCCAGGAATTCAGGGGATTGTCACTAAGGTGACCAATACAGACCACATCCAACGGCCCAAATTGGAAAGTGCAGCCTCCAAAGCTCAATGAATGGGCTCCTAAGCCACAAAGCTGAACCCTGCTCAGGCCTGGCTGAATACAAACTCTCTCCCAACGCAGAGTTCTCCAGATCTTTGCCAGCAGATCACCTCTCTGCACCCCACACCTCACCACTCCATACACCCACTTCCCTCCTGAGTTACTGAGCATTCCAAAAACCCTGTGCTCCCTGTCCCCCCATTGCCAGGCCCCAGGTATCCATGACCCCCCATCTTCCAGACCAGAAGCCCCCAGCTGGACCTTTGTGCTCCTGCCTGAGGGCACACCCAAGCAGCACACCCTGCTCCTTTCACAACTTAAAGCAGCAGGGGTGGATGGCCCCATGTGCCCAGTAGGACACTGGCAGTAGCTGCAGACAGGGGCATCTTTAGATTTCTGCCTTTTAGCCCAGGCCCCTGGCCTTCCTCTAGGGGAAAGAGCCCCCTAAGGTGCTTACTAGCTAGGCATGGATTCAGCACTTTTCTGTGCAGTATTTTCAGCTTCCCAGACCACACCAGGTCTGCCTGACTCTGATTCAGGCCAAGGACCTCTGGAAACAGCAGGCCACTGGATGAGAACCAGGCCTGAGCCCTGTCCTGTGTTTAATCTTCCTGGACAAACACCTGTCACAGTGACTTTTTAGTGTCCATTGTCTTTATTTGTCCCCTGCTCATTATCATTTGTTTCACTATGCCAATGTTGGTTTTATTTTGCCCACCAGACATTTCTTACATGCTTCATACACAAGTATCTTCTTGCCTCTCTACCAAGCAGGACGCACAGGACATGTTTTGTTTTGGGTGTTCACCTTGCATCCCCTCTGGGGTGTGCTCTTCTCTGAGCCAGCACAGCCTTTCCTCTGCTACATTTCTTGGAAGGTCTAGATTCTCCTGGTCTCCTTTTTTATTTTATAAGTACATGTTTGCAGTACAGAATGATGCCATGAAATGGAAGAGTGGTTACCTGTACCACAGACTCATGACCATTTCTGTCATGCTGTATAGGTTTCCCCTTCCCAAGCTAACAGAAGCCAGCCTCCTAGCAGGGTAGTGTCCTATCTAGCAGTCAGTCTAAACCCTAGGAACCCTAATCCTACAATGAATCCCAGTGAATCCTGTCCTCACCCCAAATATCAGGACAGTTTTACACTCTCCCCATCTCCCCAAAGCCCAGCTGGGTTGATTCTGAAGACCTTGTGCCACCCTGGCCTTTCTTGCATAAGGTCAAGAGGTCCTGAATATGGATCTTAGTCCCATGGGCTGAGGGAACGTGAACCTTCTCCTGGGACATGAGGCTGCTACCAGGGAAGGTCCTCGTCTCCCCTCCCACAAGGGAGGAGTGCCAGCTTTAGACAGGGAGAGCACAGTGTGGTAAGGAGTAGTGCTTCCTCTGGCAGCCCGGCCCTTCAGAGATTCTCCTCCTTCACAGATAGAATTAGATGACTAAGGCATCCATGTCCTGCTCACCCCAATCCTGCTTAATGATTTGCCCTCACAGGCCCACACTCCCTTTGTTATGAAGTCCTCATCTCTCCTAAGCCCCTACCTAGAGAGCAGTGGTGCAAAATCCAAGGTAAAGTGGATGAAGAGCCTTTTCTCTCCTCTGACTGTTCTGGTGCCAAGACCAGAGCCATAGGTGTCCTTGGAGGGAAAGTGAAGGACACGGGGACCTGGAAACATCAGTCAGAAACACTGAAGGATTTAGCCAACAGGTTCAGACAGGAACTGTTTGACATTAAACTGGAGAACCGGACATCTTTAGGTAAGTCAATGTACAGTAAGGAAATGAGACTGGTAGTAAAGGTTAGGTCTATGTTAGCTGTTGGTGTGGTAAGAGAGACAATTGGATGTTTGTTGGTCTGGGTAACAAGTCCAACAGCAAAGCTGGATGTGCAAGAAGAGCAGGACCAGATTAGTACATGAGAGGAAGTGGCTATTGGGTGGGGACCAAGAATTTGACAAGAGATGAAACTGCCCTCTTCCCATGGGGCAAATTCCCTAAAGCTGTCAGCCAACATGACCTGTCAGCATAACACTGGAGGACACCTCAGTGCATCCTGGAAGCTTTGCCTCAATGGACAGGCCTGTCTGTTTTTTAACTCCAACCAAAGAAAGTGGACTGAGTTACAGCCTGGATTGAGTAGACTGAAAGAGCAATGGAAAAATGACAGAGAGCTGTGCCTCTTCTTGTACCGGACATCAATGGAGGACTGTGGGTGTTGGTTGACACAATTCATGGAGCAGTGGAAGGAAAGTCTCGAGACCAGAAGTAACTGGGTTAGGGCAGGAGGAAGAGCTAGCTCTCTTCAGATGAGATGCTCCCTCATGCATGCATGTGTGGGTGTATGTGAGTGTATGTTGGTGTGGAGGCTTGTGTGTAAACACTCTATCTGCAGTGATGTGAAATGCTTTCCCCTGGGGGAATAGTGCCAGTGTATTCTTCCCATTTTTTTCCTTTCTCACCTCCTTTCTCATGGCACATGCCCGTGGATCTGTTCACTGTGTTTTCTTGCTGACTTCCACACTGAAGACATCATTCCCTTTCCAGACTCCCTGGGAATCACTTATCTTTTCATCTCACCTGGTCTCTTTCTTGAAATCTTCAAACTCACCTCACATGCCAGCTCCTGAGACCATTCCCTACCTCTCTTGGCAGAAGTCACTTCCTCTTACCAACCTGCAAGAGTGGTTGACATTGCTACCCTGGCTGATCAGTACCTGAGTATGTCCTTCACCTTGGGGACCTCCTTCTCTTTGACCCCTCACCTCAGGACCTCTCACAGTGCAGCCACATAGCAGAGGAGCTATCTGCCCTTCTGGGTTAGCTGATGTATCTGGGGCTGAGGAGGCAGCTCAGAGTTGAGCACCATCCACCACCCTAGCTGTAGCAGAATCCAGATCCAAGACTACCATGCTGAGCCCTGGTTACCTGCTGCTGATCCTGACCTTGTCCATTCTACTTGGCATGGCAGGAGAGTTCTGCCAAGTAGCAGGTATGATGAGCAGAATTCTGAGGGCTGAGGGGTAAGGAACAGACAGGGAGTGCCTAGATTCTCTCATACTGTATCTTGAAATGTAACTGAGCAATGCAGCCTCATAGCACACAAGAGCAAAGCTCAGCAAACTCAACCCAGAGTTGGGAGAATTTATCCCCAGCAGGGACAAGCAAGAAAGTAGAGAGACCTACACCAGCATCAGGCTTACTGAATCCTGGGTTCTAACTGAATTACAAAACAAAGCCTGGTTCTGCCTAGATTCTTTTTGGGGAGGGACAGGAGATGCAAGGTATGGACATTATGGGAACACAGAAAGGGAAATGTCTACGTTTTGGTGATATCATCCTATAGCTACAGTACAAGTATAAAGAAGGATGAAGACTCATCCCATAGAGTCCTGGGGACAAGCTTATGGCCCTCATGCATGCCCCTTTTTTGTTATCATTGAAAGCTCTGAGAAGTTCACTCTCCCTGCAGTAAATGCAAAGGAAAGGGTCCTGGCCCAGGGAAGCCTTTCCCAATTTGATGCCCAAGCTGGTGTTCAGGGCTGCATTCCCACTAGAAGGGACTTTATTCTCAGTGAAGGCAGTAAACTAAATGCAGGATGTGTGCAGGATGAGGGCAGGAGGCCAACTCTCTGAGGAATCCTGGGAATGTAGGCTCCAATGAAACTCCTCTGGCAGCCTCCTGCAGAACCCAGCCTCTGAGCCAGCTCTGCCTCCCTCCCTGGAGCAGAGTTCCACCCAAAGTTGGGTGGGGCCAAATGATTTGGAGTCCATACTCCTGGGTTGGTGGTCAGGATAAGGTGGGGCTGTGACTCTGCACTCTGGGTGTTGGTGTGAGACTCCTAAGTGAGGAAAGAAAGGGAGGATATCTGCCCGCCTGTAACCCACTCCAGCCCAAAGGAACCAAGACTCTGGCACCAAATTTAGACCTTCCAACCTCCCCTAAAGCTCCTCTAGCCTATGCCATGAGAGAGGGAAGCAGCTTCTGGTCAGCCAGCAGATCCAGTGACAGCTTCAGTTGTGAGTCCTTCCAGTGTTCAGCAGGGCATAGCAATGATGCTGGGATATACAGCAGAAGGTTGCTATAGGCACCTGGGGTCACTGATTGAAAGGTGCAAGGATGGAAATATAGAACCTTAGGTGTATCAGTCAGGGTTTTACTAGAGGTACAGATATAACACAAGATGCACAAATGTATGAGAAATTCCAAGATTGGCTTAAAATGGTCAGCCACAGAGTCAGATGAGGAAGCATCTACACAATGGAGACTGAAGGATTCAGTGCAAGATCTGGAGCCCACTGCATTGTTCCATGCAAGTCTGTATCAGGATGCAAATGGGTCTACAGTGGAAGGCTGATGAGTCTACACCAGAAGGCTGAAGGATCTAAAGCAGAAGCCAAGAATCTGCTCTAGAGTCTGGAGCTCCTCTGAGAAAGAATGGGACCCTCTGTCCTTCCTCAGTCTCCTTAAGTGATGAGTCACTCTAGAGTATGGCCTCTAAACCCTAAGGTGTAAAGTTGTTGAGGCCATTTAGTTAAGTTCTTAGCTTTTCAAGTTCACACAGTCAACCAACTACTACCCTTGGTAAGGGTAGATCTGAGGTCAGGGTGACTAGGAACAGGTTATCCCACAGACTTGTCCTAGAGTTTCCTCAGGCTCTTCAAGTAACATTTGTTTCTTTTCCAAAGATTAAAGATGCTCTCAGAAGCTCCTGAAAACATGATCAAGAAAAGAAAGTCTCCTGAGTAGTCATCTGTTGAGCTACCACCTTCTATCTTTTCCTAGGCTCCAGATAATCTTTCAGGCCTGGGCTCCCTTGGCTGGGATCTCTTCTGCTCCTTCACAGTAAAGGAGGGAACCCAGAGGCTTCCCACTTACTCCCTTCAGGCCCATCATGAGCTCACATCTGGGGGCTGTATGAGTTCAATTCTTCTGTGGCAGCTTTGTCTCTCCTGACCAAGAGCAGGTCCATCTTCTGCTGCTCCAGGGCCATCAAGTGCTCCTTCTCATCTCAGGGGTCCAGTTATTTCCTAGAAGTTCCTCTCAGTTGAACATCTCATGCCCTTGCCATTATTTTGGTTACTGCCACTGACCACTCTTTCTTCATCTATGAAAATATTTCATCTTGGTGCTGACTAAGGTATTTTACTCTTAGATTTCTAGCTAAGAAGTGAGAACAAGCAGGCTGAATGAAGGACTTCTGCCTTCTGCTTTGGTTCTCTGTGGTCAGATGTCCTCTGAACCAAAAGCACAATAGTATTGTAGGAAGAATTCTATGACTAACAGATAGTCAGCTTCACAAATTCAGGGATTTGTTCTATGGCCTCCATATTGAAAAAAGATGACATTTTTCATCATTCTTGATAGCTCATTACCATCTAACATTTCAATGAAGGCCTCTAATTGGAAAGAAACATCTTATTTAATTGGTAATTGTGTTTTATGATCCAGGCAGTGCATCGCTTCATGTGTCTACCTGAATACCTGAAGGTTGCTGTGATACCTGGTAAAACATTATATCTACGTGTGCCTAGGAGGGGGTTCCTGAAAGACTTTCTTATTTGGATCACAAGACTGAAAGGAGATTTCCCCCCACAGTGCAGAGGAAAATCATATCTTTTTTAATGAATTGAGAAAGAAATAGCAAGAATGTATTTTCAGGGATCATTCTTATAGTATGTTACTAGAGAAGTTTCTCTGATCCTGTAGAGTACCAAAAACCATGATGAGGAGGCATAGTGTTCTTTCCAGAGCATGAAGCTGGCTCTCAGTGTTGCTTTGAAGAAAGAACTAACAATGAGACAGTTTCAAAACAGATTAGTAGGACAGTTATAAAAATTGATACATTGCATATTGTTATCTTCACAGCAGTTATTCATAGTACAAGATGCAGACATGATATCTTGTCTAAACACTATTAGCACAAATCTTTCTTCTCATTAAACTAAGAGAAAGTAGCTGTATATCTATCCTAACTATTCTGTATATACAGATATATCTTGCAAGGCCTGGATAGGAGGAAATGAAAACTCACTATGCTTGAGCAGAGCTATGCACTTGGTCCATTACTCACCTGTGACATTGAATGTTCTCTTCTTACTGACTCCTAACTCAAACCAGAACTTACAGCCTTGCCCCCCATTTTCAAGCCTTTGCCATCAGATGGGATTCTACCACTGCTTTTCTTGATGCCTATGCCTGCAGACAGAAGACTGAAGGATTCCTTCTCTGGTGTCATATGAACCAAATGTGAGAATTTATATTTCCCCTTTGCAGGTCTATCCCTACCTCAGCCACATCACTAAGACCCGTAGACAGTTCACAGGAAGAACACCAACAATTTTATTCCTCATTCGCAGGCAACAAATACTTGCATCAATCTAAAGTAGCTGCTACTTCTCAATCATTTGGTGAAATAAGCATAATGTCCCCAATATAGCTAACTAGGATGATATCTCATGGGAAGTAAAAAGAATCAAGGGCCCTTAACATTGTCATGTCCACCAGGATGGAGATTTGACACTTCCCCAGGGAGGAAAGGGAAGCGATATGGATGGCCTTACCAGTTGACAGCAAAATGGATGTTATGGGCTAAGATGGACAGATCTGTAGGTACTTACCAGCAAGCCAAATTATGACTTTATTGGATGTAGAAATTAAACCATATCTGGTAAAAGACTATTATAATCATAATCTGAGTAAGATTAAGACCACCTAATGTCATTAACCAACCACCCCATCTGTATTCTATAAAGTCCAAAAAGAAAAGTTGAATATGGATAGGATGAGACTCACCCTTACTTCCTTACAGCCCATGAGTTGGCAGGAATCTCTGTAATACCTCTAGGAAAGTGTATTGATTTTGATTTGCTACTTTACAAGGTGAAAGCAGTTCTCATACCTTCTAGTGACAATTTCTGACTATATGAAAAAAATAATAAGAAAGAAAGAAAAAAAGAGAGAGAGCAAGCAAGCAAGCTATTATTCCACAAGTCAAGGTAGAGAAGATAGAGATTTCTTTTTCTAGCTACTAGCTATATCTGCTGGTCTCTGCTTTCTATGCTGGGAAAATGGCCACAGGATGAGTTTAGAGAAGCCATGATGGTGAGGTGGGTCTGGGTTCAAACTTCAACTCATTGAACCTCCATCGCCCTCAGTGGAGGCAATGGGGAAATTTGGATCATCTAAATTAATATTAACTCACAGCCAGTGTCCAGGAGTTCCTGGAGATACTGCTACTTTGTTTTGTACACCATGTTTCTCCCCTTGTACAAGAACTCAGGTGCTTGTGGGAGAAGGCCTAAGGGATTAAACCACCCTTGGTTTCTTCCACCTCAGAATCCAGTTATTCTTATCACCCAATTCACTGAATGAACTTTCTGCTATGTTAGAGTCAGGGCTTACAAGGCCGTGTATTTACTATAGGATGCATCATTTATAGAATTATTTTCCAATTCACCTGAAGACTCAATGTTAAAGAGTGCAGGAGGTCTGACCACACACCAGAGACTCAAGGAGTCCTGTAGAGGGCCTGGATCCCCAGGAAAAGTCCTGCATGAATGCAGTTGAAGACCTAGAACATATGGAATTATCCCACATAAGTCCCTCCAGAGGCCTAGATCCCACAATGACTAATGAAAGTTTGTATCAAGGATCTTCACTGGGAATGCCCAAAGGTCTGTGTGAGAAGTTAGAAAGTCTGAACCAGCAGGACAAAAGATTCCTGCCAACAGCCTGAGGGATCTGCACTGGAGCTAGAAAGTGAGGTTCAAGGCAAGTAATCAAACTCCCCAGAAAAGTATCACAGTCATCCTAGTAACAGCAAGGACCCAAGCTCCGCTGATGATGACAACTGAGTTCATATCAGGAAAGCCATCATGACACCCTCCTCCAGGAGAATCAATAGCACCTCATCTTCCCCTCCAGTTCTCTGTTTATGCTCTTGGCAACAATCCTCAGGTGCGCCATCCACACCCAACACAATTCTCAATTCTAACTTAGTTCAGCTGGATGTTAGAAGGCCACCATTAGTTAACTGGCCAAGGCTTGGAGGTATGGTCTATAAAATAATGACCATAGAGTTAGTTCTTCAAGGCGGCCAGAAGTCACTCATAAACTTACTTCACTCAAGGAAGCCACTCACACATTGACTGCTCAGAGCAGTGGTGAAAGTACTGAGAGGCTAGGAGGAGGCATTTGGGACTCTCCCATTATGGGGGAGTAATGTCCCATAAGAAACCTAATCTACCACAATTCCAAGGCTCATAAGGGTTTATACTTCCCTGTGGGTGTGCCATCACTGGCAGCTGCTTAGCCAAATAATCAAACTATATTAGAGTGCCCCTGAGCAGGGTCATTACATAGTGAAGTCTGCTTAGTGCTTTCCTAACTCTAAATTTGGTCTGAACCACATTTCCTCTGATGGCATAAATACCTCACAGTTTGTGTTCACTCTCACATGTTCCCTGAAATATGCTTTGTGCAAAGGAAAGCAACCTCTGGGTATATATCTCAATGGCCTAGCATGCAGGAGGTCCTGAATTCAGTACAAGACAACACATTGTCACCATCAAAAATATAATAATAATAATAATAATAATAATAATAATAATAATAATAATAATAACTCAAGTGGTTTTTTGTAGTACTTGCATGAATCGCTTTTTATAACTCACATCTAGGTATTGGTGCCTCTGAGTCCTGAACACAGAGTGTGAAAGGGGACTGCTGAGCCTTTGGGGCTGCTATATGTGATCATGGGGACTACGAGGACAACCAAGACTGGAAACATGGCCAGTCAGATAAGAAGTAAGGTAGCCCTTGTGGGTATCTCAGCCTTGCTCCCTCAACAAGAAAAAGTAGATTCAAGTTTTGGACAGCGTGTGTGATACTGCCCTGCTAAGAAGGTAGAAGGGAAGAGAGAACAGACTTTTGCTGCTCTCTCACATACTGATAACCAAAGGACAGTGACCCCAGGTCCCAGGGGTAAGTTAGTGGCATTAGGGCTTTGGCACTGCCACAACCATTTATGGGACCTGTATTTGGATCAAAATGTGGCCCTTTGGGTCACTTCACATACAAAGAACTTGTGTTCCAAAAACTGAGAGCAGAGGGCTGGCGGTATAGCTCAGCAACTAAGCGCTTGCTTAGGTAAGCTCAGGGACCAGGGTTCGATTCCTGGTTCCACATGCCGCGCCGGCCCAGCCTTTGGGTGCGCTGAGCTGAGGACGGAGTCTGGGCGTGGTGATGCATGCCTATAATCCCAGCACATGGGAGGCAAAAAGTAGGAAGACCAGGCTGGGGAGATGGCTCTGTGGAATAAGCGCTTCCTTGGCAAGCGCAAGGGCCTCAGTTCAATCCCTGGTTCCATAAAAAAAAAAAAAAAAAAAAAAAAAAAAAAGTAGGAAGATCACTATGGGCTGCATAGTGAGACTCTGCACCAAAAAAAACCAAACAAACAACAACAACAACAAAAAAAAAAACACCTGAGAGCAGGATTGATACTACAACATCTGACATCCCCACTATCTCACGAGGCAAAAACCACTTATGACAAAAGTCAAGCGATAACACATAGACACAAAAATCCCATAGTGCTTATGGGCCAAACCTCTACAGTCAAAACACCTGCCTGATACAGACTTAAGTAGAAACAGAAGGCCAGACTGGGGAGGTGCCACATGCCTGTGACTGCAAAAGCTCACCCAGCCACTCATTAGCAAGGACCCATTACTCCTGCCAACAAAGTGGGACAAGCTCACCAGAAGGCCACTGTTACCTGGAAGTGGAGGTCATGAACTCACACAATGTATGTTTTGCAAATCTCACCACCATTGATTGGCATGTGGAGGTTTGACTCAAAATCAAGAATGAGATGAAATAGGACTCTTAGCAAAAATAGCAAAAGATGCAACATTTGTAAGATTCTTGGCAAGGTCCTGGGCAATGTGACAGAGAAAAGGTGAACCAATACCAAGCAAGCCATAAATTTGATTGATCAGCACCTGACAACTACTGCCTACCCTGGGCTGACATGGCAGCAAACTACATGGACATAGTTCAGAAGCATGGTCACTGTGATAGATACTTCTCTGTTGCTGTGACAAAACATCTGGGAAAACAGATGTAAAAGAGAAAATATTTCTTGTGGCTCACAGGTTCGAGGTTCAGAGGTTGCAGACCAACAGAGCTTCCACTGTTTCAGGCCTATGGTGATGGAGAAACATCGTGGGGGACCACTGCTATTCATCTTATAGTGGCCAGGAAGCAGACAGAGATGAACAGGCAGAGGCAAGGGCTGAGGAGCAGAGAGGGTGAATGATGCAGAGGCACAGAGGGCGAGAGAGGCAGAGGTACAGAAGAAGTAATCTATGACAGGACCAGGCCAAAAGGCTGCTGAGGCATAAGAAAAACCTCTAGGAATCATGAGCCTCCAAAAACCTGCTCACAGGCATTTGTGGCAGACTTAGGATAAAGTTCTTTTGCAGAGCATGGGCTGTATTTTCTCCATTCATACTCTCTGGCTCCTCAGGACTGGGTCCCAGCCAATGAGAAGTATGGCCCTGTGTCTGGTCCCTGGTCACCTCCCAGCCTTAGAGACCTCTCCATAGCAAAAAAACAGATCACCGAGCAGGAGCCACAAACCAAGCCCACATCTTCTCACCTCCACAGGGCATCATTTACCTCAGGGCCACACAGATTCAAACAGCAGTGTGAACTTATTGAAATGGCATTGGTCTGGTGGGTGATGAAGGAGGCAACAGGGCAAATGCCCTCCAAAAAAACAAAGGACAGGATGACCATCATTCAAAGCCACCAGATGGCAGTACAACTGGCTGAGTTCATTCAAAGTTCCCTCCAGCAAGCCAGACTCCAGGGTGCTCTTCTGATACCTCCAAGAAAAGCACTGAAAGTGCACTCTGACGGCAGAAGATAAATCAGCCCAAGGCAAGGCACAGGTCCGATGAGGGCAGACTGGGACGGAGCTGGGTGTCACAGGAGGGTGGCCTCCCCTGTGTACCCGGGTACACATCATAAATGACGCCAAGGAAATCCTTCTTCTGCAGCAGGGCTAGGAAAACTAAGGAGAGTACCCACACAAGCTTCAATAGGTAAAGCATCTGTAACTTTCTCTCTGGCAAGGGTAGCTTCTACCTGGCCAGGGCCACAGGTCCCATTCCTGTTCTAGCAGCTCCACCTCCAGATACCCCCTTCCCTAGACTCCAAAAACCCCGGTGATGGCTGCAAAACCTGCCTTAGACCTGACATCCTATCTCTGCTGCTTTTGCTGTCCTTGGACCTGCTCCTTCTAGCCTGGGCAGGTGAGTCCCTGCTGTGTCCCAGCAGCCTCTCCTCCCTCCCCACTGCTCCCCAGTTCCTTTCCGCCCTCCTACCCTGGTCACCTTGGCCCATCTCACCCCTCCCCACCCTTGGACCAGGAAAATCTTGAAATCACAGGAAACAGGCAATGTGCAGAGGTTGCAGGGGAAGCCTCCCATGTGGCTGTCACTCAGTTGACCAGTTCAGGCTGCCCCCACCCATCCCAAATTGGAAAGTGCATCTCCAAAGCTGAGTGAATGGGCTCCTAAACCAAGAACTCAGGTTGACTCTCTTTGGTACAAACTCTATGCCCCAGCCAGGGTCCCCCACAATCTTTGCCAGCAGACCACGTCCCTATACCCCACACCTCACCACCCCCGGTACCCACTTCTCTACCGAGTTACCGAGGCTCCCACCACCCTATGCCTCTTGTGCTTCTGCAAACTTTGCCCAAACCCCAGGTACCCAAGGCCTCCCCCATCTTCCAGACCTGAAGGCCTAGGACATCCCTCTAGCCATGCATGAGCATACACCCCAGAATCACACCCTGCTCCTCCAACCATCTAAGGCACCAGCCATGGCCCTCTGCTCCCAGTACGTCCATGGCAGTGGCTGTAGACAGGGCCCTCTCTAAGACTTCTAGACAGGAAGGCTCTGAGCCTGGGCCCTGGCCTTCCTCTGGAGGAGAGAGCACCCTAAGATGGTTACTACTTATGCAGGGATGCAGCACCCTTCTGTGCAGTATTTTCAAGCCACACCAAATCTGCCTGTCCCTGCCTTCAGGATGAGGACCTCTGGAGACAGCAGACCACTGGATGGGAACCAGGCCTGAGTCCTGTCTTATGTTTCTCTTCCAGGAAAATCACTTGTCACAATGACTATTTAGTGTCCAGTGTCTTTATTTCTGCTTTGATCTGTTTTTTTCCCACTATACCAATGTCAGTTTTGATTCACTCAACAACTTTATTTATTTGATAATCACCCTGTGCAGTTCACACTCCTAGTGATCCTCCTCTCTCAGCCTCCCCAGTGATGGCATGGCAGGCATGAGCCACTGCACCTGGTTTTGGTGGCCAACTCACCACCAAATTAGCACAACATGCTCATCAGACATTTGTACATGCTTGATTTACTAGCATCCTCCTGCCGTTATATGAGCAGAATGCGCAGAGCATGTTTCTGGTATTCATGTTGCATCCCCTCTGGGGTGTGTCCTTCTCGGAGGCTGCGGATCCTTTCAGCTGCTGCATTTCCTGAAAGGTCTAGATTTTCCTTGTGTCCTTTTTATTTCAACGAGTACATGTTAGCAGTAAAAAATGACTGCACATACTGCAAATCATAGCTACCTGTACCTTAGATCTCATTCCTTTTACTACGTCATGCAGTCTAGGCTGCCCCTTCCCAAGCTAAGGAAACTCACTGTATTAGCACAATAGTGCCCCTCCCAGCATTGAGTCTCAACTCTAGGAACCAAAATCTGACATTAAACCCTGTGGTGCACACGACTCTCATCCACATGGCAAAAATCAGGGTAGTGCTACACACTCACCTTCTCCCCAGTGGGCACCCGAGTTGCTTCTGAAGACCTTGTGCCATCCTGGCCTCTCTTCCATCAAAATCAGAATATCGTCGCTCTTCCATCAAGATCAAGATATCGTCCTCTTAGTCCCATAGGCAAAATCACCTCACTTGTCAACTCCTGAGGCCATTTCCTACCACTCTGGCCAGGGCACCTTTCCTTTCCTACTACCAGCAAGAGTGGGTTACATTGTTACTGTTGTAACTCAAAAATCAAATGACAACGGGACAAGACCAAAAAATTTGAAGCGCTTTATTTTAGCTGGTACCCAGCAGCACCCTCTGAGTCCAAGAGACAGAGAAGAGCCCTGAGTGTAGGAATGAGTAACTATTTAAGCCTAAAAATTGCTGAAGCAAGCAAGTCACAAAAGTCAGTAGCAGTCGTTATGGTAACTAAATTGGGATACTACCTCAACAGAGTTGATTACACAGCCTGATAACAAGAACATCTTGGGGTGAGAACAGGATGTTGTCTTAAGGTTTATGTCTCACGAAGGGGGGCCCTGGTCAGCTAGTTC
>PVKA01019377.1:20096-42268 GCA_004027165.1 Ctenomys sociabilis | reverse complement strand
ATTTATTTTTATTTTATTAAAATGCAAATGTCAATCAGACAGTTTCAAGACACCTTAACAATACAGATTCGATAAATTAATACATTGCAAACTGTTTTCATAACGTTTTGGTATTGTACAAGGTGCATACATGATATTATATTTACAGATATTATTTTAGCAGATATCTCTTATCAGTGAATTAAGAGTGTAGCTGCTTACTTATCTTACTTTTTATACTTGAATTATATCAAAAATTCAATAATTATTTTCCTAGTGGATGACCATAGTACTAGAAGCTGACATAATATCCTGTCCAACCACCATTAGTGCAGATCTTGCCTCTCATAGAATTATGTAGAAGCACACGTTATCTATCCCAACTGTTCTGTCTATACACACACATCATGATTTTTTCTTTCTACACCCCTTCCTTTGTCTACACTGTCAAAGGTGGGCACTCCATTGTCATTCAACTAACTTAGGTGCTTAAACTCGACACCACAATCTGACACAGTCACCATTTTACAACAATAGTGAGTTATTCAAAGAAATTGTCGACCATATCCATTTACAGCTCAGCTTAATATTATGGCCCCACGATGTATACTTCATTTTTATACTTTTCTGCTGGATGGTTAACACCTAGATAGATCAAGACTTTATCAGTGTCTTTTTGAGAAGCAGTTATTAATACTTTCATTACAGTTATATTCTTTCTTTTTTCTTACTTCAGAGATTATTTCTGATCTGATTTCCTCTATATGTTCCTGCAATTCATTCTGTACTTCAGATGCTATTAATTCAGAGATTTCCTTTTTTATTTCAGTGGTTATTTGTGATCTGAGTTCCTCTACACCGTTATGCATTTGTTTCTTTACTTAAGAGGCTACTAATTCATACATTTCTGATGTATGATTCCCAGTTCCTTCTGTGCTAGTGTCTTTTCCACTTGCTCTCAGTGGGCTTGGTCCCTAAGATTGTATTTTTCTCCTCCTCTTTCTCATTTTCTATAGCACTCTCCTCTGACCTTTGGTGTAGAGCTTTGGTGCAGTTATAATTTTAGTACATGAAATCCGAGTGCAGATTATGAAGTTTGTGTTTATTTGTGGCTCACTTGGATCTATCTGCTATGCTCAGTTTCTTCCTGCCACAGCCCATGCAAGTGAAACTTTTGTTCCCCTTTGGCAAGATGTTCTGTTTCTGGCTTCCCTGGGTAGTTCTGGCCCCTAAACTGTTTGCAGGGACTTCAGCTGCAGAGTTTTACCTCAGGTGTTTATCCCACACCTGGGCTGGCTTTTGAGCGGTTCCAAGAGCGTAGTACATGTTGTCATTCACACACTGGGCTCGGTTGGGTCTGGAGGGTTCCAGTAGGTTCAGTGGAGTGCAGAGCTCTCCCACACATTCGTTGGGCTTGGGCTTAGTCTTAGTCTCGAGTGGTCCTGAGATCATGGTGGAAGTTCTCAGTAAAATCTGAGCCTGGGCCTGGGATAATTCTGGGGGAGTTCAGAGTGGTCCCTAGAGAATGGCTGAAAATCTCACTAAATCTTTCTACAGGATCCACTTCTGCCAGATTCCACCATCCTCCAACAAATAGACCTATGGACTAAGCCCTTAAAATGTGGACCTGTGGGAAATTTGAGAATTAAATGAGAATATTGTTCTCCTCTTCTAAAGGCAGGGCTATGAAGTGCTTTCTATACAATTCTGCTATTTACCCATCCTTCAGAATCATAAATGTAAGTCCCTCACTGTATGTGTATCTGCGATGTTATTCTATCTCCCAGGAAACCTGCTGTTAATTGCACAAATAATTTACCCGACTACACAGGGGATGAGGAGGAGAATTGAGACACAGAAGCAGCCCTAGGTAAGAGGAACAGAATTTTCCTAGAATGACGGTGTGAAAATGAGGACTGGCACTTGTGAAGAATATTGTCCTGTGCTCAGAAAGAGATTCATCTGTTCTCTCCAACTTAGAAGAATTTATTCACCCTGCACACTCTGTGACCTAATTAAAGGAAAGATCTAATACTTTCAGTATCCAAGATATGTCTACTGTGTCACAGATATAGAACAAATGTCATAATGTAAATTAAAAGGCCATAGTTTAACTTTTTATTTATTTTAGTTTTTGTATTTTAGGCAAAGGTTTACAGGGTGTCCAGGATCTCACTGCTAGTAGTGATCCACCTGTTTATAGCCTCACAAGAGCTGGGATTATGGGCATGGTCCAGCAAGTCCAGTCTCAATTGCCATATTAGTGTGCCCTGGGGCCAGGGCTGGCACAGCAGGCCTAGGAATGGGACCCCTGATCCCTGTGTCTGCTTGCAGGTGCTTTAATCTGTTGAGCTATTTAGCCAGCTGAAGGCCATGGTTTCAGAAATAAATTAAAAGCGATCATTTCAAAAATCCAGTATGGAGAAGAATAGCATGCATTGAAGTCTACCCTGAGGTAGACTGATGAATCATTTTATGATCTATGTGAACAAGCATTCATCCAGGTTAGTATGATCAATAATGTTGATTTGATAATCTCTGCAATACAGTGAGTGCATTGTGCACTTGCTAACCAGTTGCAAGGAGCTCTTCTCTATATTGCATGTACAAAAGAAGAATGTTCACCTTGTATTTTCCCCCATGTGCTAAAGATTGACAGCTCTTAGCATGAAGCATGTCCCACAGACTTCTGTGTCAATAGCATCTGAATTTAACCACATTACTAGGGAGGTTGGAATCCTATGGTTGAGTTTGTTGGAACACCTATTTGTGAGTGAGAGGACCCAAACAGCATTGTAGAAGCATCTTTGCAGCAATCAGATCATTAAAGACCTTCTGCATATTGTTTCCTTCAAATGAGAATTGCATCTTTATTATTGCAATATTTTATATAAACCTGAAATAAAGAAAATGATTCATAATAAATAGTCTGATTTGATGGTGTTGTTCTCTTAATAGTATGGATACATTAAATCCCAGTGTTTCTGATAGTTTAGTTATCAATCATATTTTGTCCCCAGTGAGGTATGAGTTGAATCATCCTATTACCATCTCCTAAGGACAGCACTCTTGCATTCTTTTAGGTGCACAAACTTTGTTCTTTGCTTGAGTATCATCAGTCTTCAACATGTAGTTCAGAACTATATTCGTATTCCTAAGAAGTGAAGTTACAAAAACCTGACTGAATACTTCAGTATATTTTATAAATCTTTGCCAGAAATATAGGCATTCAGTGGAAAGGAAATGAAATAAATCAGGTGGAAGGAAAATTATTTCAGGTGTCTACTTTTCCCAAATATTTTTTTATTAAATACTAAAAGCTAAACCTTTTTAGTTCTTTCTTCACAGAAAGAAAACTGGTCAAGCATTGGCCGTGACTCATCCACATAGATGACACAGACAAAGGATCTACAAAATAATGTACAGGACTACAAGATAAACCCTGAGAAGACTTCAATGACCACATAGGAAATATAAAGTTCATGAGTTGGTATATAAGTTTTGATCTACCTAGGTCTTAACCATCCATTCTTAACAGCTGAGTAATACTCCATTATGTAGAAATACCACATCTTTTTCAACCATTCCTCATGTGATGGACATCTTGGTTGCTTCCAAGATTTTGCTATCACACATTGTGCAGCTAAAAACATAGGTACACATACATCACCATGATACAATGTTTCCAGATCCTGTGGGAAAATTCCCAGTAGGGGAATAGCTGGCTTGAATGGGACTTCCAGTCCTACTCTTTTGAGGAGTCTCCACGCTGACCTCCACAATGGTTGTATCAGTCTACATTCCCACCAGCAGTGGAGAATTGTTCCCTTTTCCCACAACCTCTTCAACATTTGTTGTTGGTTGATTTCCTTATGATAGTCATTCTTTCTGGAGTGAGATGGTATCTCACTGTTGTTTTTATTTGCATTTCATGGATGACTAGCGATGTGGAGAATTTGTTCATATATTTATTCGCTTCTTTAATTTCATCCACTGAGAACTGTGTCTTCATCTCAGATGCCCATTTCTGAATTGGGTATTTAAATTTGAGGGCCCTGTTATATCTTAGTTCTTTATATATTCTAGACAGTAGTCCCCTGTCAGACTGCTTATTAGTTAGGATTTTTTCAAAAATTGTGGGTTATCTTTTCACTCTGTTGACAATTTCTTTTGACATGCAGAAGCTCCTTAAGAAGAGTTGATCCCATTTGTTGATTCTTTCAAGTGCTTCCCGTGCAAATATATGTTTGTTCATGAACTGTTTACATACCCCTATGTCTTCAAGAGTTCCTCCTAGTTTCTCTTCCAGGAGATTGAGTGTTTCGGTTTCAATGTTTAGAAATTTAATCCATTTTGACTTTAACTTAGTGCATGGTGATAGAGCTGGGTCAAGTTTTAGTTTTCGGCATGCAGAAAGCCATGTTTTCTAGCACCATTTGTTAAAGAGACTATCTTTCTTCCAGTGAGCTTGTTTAGCCCCTTTGTCAAAGGTCAGATGGCTGAGTGTTTTCGTAGATGCCTCTGCATCTTCTAATCTATTCCACTGATTCTCAGGTCTATTTCATTGCCAATACCATGTTGTTTTTATCACAGTGGCTTTATAGTATAATTTCAAGTCAGGGATTGTGATGCCTCCTGTCTTGTCTTTATTGGCCAAGATTGCCTTTGCTATTCTAGGTCGTTTGTGGTTCCAAGTAAATTTTAGGTTTGATTTGTCTATATCTGGGAGGTATGTTATTGGCAGTTTGATAGGGATTGCATTAAATCTGTAAAGCAATTTTGGGAGTATGGCCATCTTCCCGATGTTGGTTCTTCCTATTTAGGAGCATGGAATATCTTTCCATTTTCTGAAATCCTCCATAATCTCTTTTCTTAGGGTGTTGTAATTTTCCATGAAAAGATCTTTGACTTCCTTGGTTAAGTGAATCCCAAGGTATTTCATTTTCCGCGATGCTATTGTAAAAGTTATTCTTTCTATTGTTTCCCTTTCAGTGTGCTTGTTATCTGTCTAGAGGAATGCTATTGACTTTTGAGTATTGATTTTGTATCGTGCTATGCTACTCAATTCCCTATCAGTTCTAGTAGTCTCTTGGTGGAATTTTTGGGATCTTCTAAGGAAAGTATCATGTCTTCTGCAAATAGTGATAATTTAACTTTTCCTTTACCTATTCTTATTCCCTTTATTTCTCCCTCTTTTCTAATGGCTGTTGCTAAGGATTCCAAGACTATACTGAATAGGAGGGGTGACAGAGCACATCCTTGTCTTGTACCAGATTTAAGAGTAAAAGATTTCAGTTTTTCCCCATGTAGGATTATATGAGCTGTTGTGTTGTCATAGATAGCTTTTATCAAGTTAAGATAGAGTCCATCTATTCCAATTTTCTGTAGGACTTTCAACAAGAATGAGTGTTGGAGTTTGTCAAAGGCATTCTCTGCATCTATTGAGATGATCATGTGGTTTTTAGATTTCAGTCTATTAATATAGTGTATACATTTATAGATTTTCAAAAATTGAACCATCCTTGCATCCCTGGGATGAATCCTCCCTGGTCATGGTGTATGATCTTCTTGATGATTTGCTGTATTCTATTTGCCAGGATTTTGTAGAGTATTTTTGCATCTATGTTCATGAGGGAGATTGGCCTGTAGTTCTCCTTTTTGGTTGTGTCTTTCCCTGGTTTTGGAATCAGTATTATGCTTGCCTCCAGAAATTGTAGATATTGTTGAGTTTCTTCTGCAACACTTTGATTGCTGAGTAGGGCGTTGTTTAGTTTCCATGAATGTAGTGGGTTTTTCTGGTTTCTTTTGTCATTTATTTCCAGTTTCATTGCATTGTGGTCAGATAGTATGCATGCGATAATTTCTATTTTCTTGCATATGCTTAGGCATAACCTCTGGACTAGTATGCGATCTATTTTGGAAAGTGACCGTGTGCAGGTGAAAAAAAATGTGTATTCAGTTGTGCTTGGGTGGAACTCTCTGTATATGTCCACCAGGTCCATTTATTCCAAGTTCTGGTTCAGTTCTGCTACTTCCTTGCTAATTTTTTTGTCTGGTTGACCTATCTTTTTGAAATAAGGGTGTGTAAAGGTCTCCTGTTAACACTGTGTTCTTAGACATTAAGATTTTCATGTCCCTTAAGTTTTGTCTTACATAGTTGTGTGCTCCTGTGTTTGGTGCATAAGTATTTATGAGTGTTACTTCTTGCTCTTGAATTTTTCCCCTGACCAATATATAGTGGCCTTCTTTGTGTGGTTTGATCATTCTTGGTTTCAAGTTGAGACTGTCTGACAAGAACATTGGTACACCTGCTTTTTTCTGAGGTGCTGGGGCATGTGGTATTGTTTTCCATCCTTTGACTTTGAGCCTATGAATGTCTTTTTGTATTAAGTGTGTTTCTTGTATACAGCATGTTGTCGGATTTTGTTTCCTAATTCACTGTGCCAGTCTATTTCTCTTAACTGAAGAATTGAGTCCGTTTACATTGATGGTTATAATGGAAATGTGCTGACTTATGCTTGTCATGGTATTAACTGGTCTTGTTTACTCCTTTGTATCCTGTGTTTAGCTCTCTGTCCTGTTTAGCGCGTTTCTTCCATTCGTGGAGTTCTGGTCATTGTGGTCTCTCTCTAGAACATCTTTCAGCAGCCTCTGTAGGGATGGCTTAGTCACTATGAAATTCTGTAGTTGTTCTTTGTCGTGGAATTATTTCACTTCTCCATCAATCTTGAAAGAGAGTTTTGCAGGGTATAATAATCTGGGTTGGAATTTGTTTTCGTGTAGGACTTGAAGAACTCTGCTCCATGCTCTCCTTGCCTTCATTGTTTGTGTAGAGAAGTTGGCTGTAATTCTGATGGGTTTTCCTTTGAATGTGAGCTCCTTCTTCTCTCTCGCAGCTTTCAGTATATTATTTCTGTGTTGGATTTCTGGGATCTTAACTATTATATGTCTTGTGTTTTTACTTGGGTTGAAGTTATTTGTTGTTCTCTATACTTCGGTGACCTGAATGTTGGATTGTTTCCTCAGATTTGGGAAGTTTTCTGCAATTATTTCTCCCCAAATTCTTTTTATGTCATTTGTATTGACTCCTTCATTCTCGTTGATACCAATTATTCTCACATTGTTCATCCTGGCATGATCTTGCAGGTGATGGATTATTTTTTCCTGCATTCCCATTGTTTTTAAGATATCCTTTCTCACCTTTTCACTAGCTGCTCCGGCATCTTCAAGATCTGAAACTCTGTCTTCGCTTTCACTCAAATGGTTTTGTAGACTCATGACTGATATTTTAGTTCTTCTATATCTCTTTGACTGTGTTTCTTGTGTTCTATTTCTTTTCTGTATGGCTCATTCAAGGAATCCATCATATTTCTGATGACCTCAAGTTTTTTAACCATGTGTTCTTTAGAGGTAGTTATTAATTCTTTTTCTGCAGTGTTTCTTTCAAGTTGGGTTTCCTCTGTATATTTCTGGACTTCTTTCTGTATTTCAGATGTTATGATTTCAAAGTATTCTTTTTTTTTCAAAGAATTCTTTTTTGATTTCAGAACTTATTTCTGCTTTGAATTCCTCATGATCTCTCTGCTGTTGTTTCTTTGCTTGAGATGCTGTTAATTCATGTATTTCAGCTGGAATAGTGCTCTCTGCACTTGTTCTGGGTAAGCATAGTTTTTCCACCCAATGTTTCTGCAATTCATTCTTTATTTCAGATACTATGTATTCAGATATTTGTTTTTTATTTTGGGGAATTACTTCTTGTTTTGTTTCTTCCATAGCTTTCTGCTGTTGCTTCTTTACTGCTGTATCTGTTAATTCATTCACTGCAGCTTAGCTAGTGTCCTCTGCCCTTACTGGTGAACTCGAGGTCTGGGATTTGGTTTTCCCCCTTCTCTTTGTCATCTTGTATAGCACTGACCTTTGACCTTTTGTGTAGAGCTTTGGTGTAGCTATAACCTTAGCTTGTTATGAGATTCAGGTGCTAGTCTATTAAATTTGCGATTATCCATGTATGCCTATCTTGGATCTAGCTGTTGTGTTCAGTTCCTTTTTTGCCGCAGCTCCTTTGGTTCCCCTCTGTTGGTTCCCTGTTCAGGTGAGCACGAACCAAACTGGGATGCAGAGCAAGTAATGAGAATTCCCCGTCTTAGCACAGTTCTCAATTTCACTGTTGTACTCTTACCAACCAATGAGAAGAGACAAATCCTCCTATGACAGTGATGCTGAACAGTTTGGAAATGGATGCCTAGACTGTAACCAAATTAACCCATTAATTTATCACAAAGTGATAACACTTCAATTAAACCAGAATGCTGAAAGAAAACAAGTACCATGCATGCTATAAGTTTGCAACCAATGTACTATATTTGAGAAGAGTAAAAATGTAGAGAATATTTTCTAACAATGATGGAAGTGCTTTCAAGAAGGAATATTTTATCCACAGCTCTGTGAGTGAATGAACTCTGAATATTTGTGTCTGATTCTTAAATATGATTTAGAGCTTTACATAAATTCCTCAGGAATTTGCTTAATAATGTCCCGTGTGCCTATTTACCAGTTGTGCAAAATAATATCTCATGGTATACATACAGAAGCACTCACTTTCACCAAGGTAAATACAGTTTATCGTATAGTCTCCCTAGTATAACAAGCGAAAAGCAGAAATACAAAAGGAAATGTATAACACTTTTTGGTTCCATACCCTAATGTTGTGTGTGTGTGTGTGTGTGTGTGTGTGTGTGTGTGTGTATGTGCACGATTGTGTGTGGATTTGCAATGCTATGTAAAGAAAATTATGAAACTGCATTTTAGTTGGCATGGTACTATAATACATTAACCCTTTAGGAAAAAATACAGGAAAGAAAAGGATATTGATTAAAACTCCTAAAGCTAAGTGAAGTCTATCAAAACCAGCTGTTGTGCAGTCAGTATATGGATGTACCTATAGATTTCTAGGCACTGCCCATTTTCTGTATCTCAGAGATCAAAATCCACTTCTCTGAATTTTCTATTGACCCAGGCAGTACAAACTTCACTGACTGTACCTGTGCAAAAGACTCCTGCATCCTGCTCATTACTGCAGTTATGTGGACCCCATCCCCAGGAAGGGCACTTCCACACATGGGACTCATTTCCTGTGCAATTCAGGCCACCCAGCCAAATGGGCCTTGATCCAAATTCAAAAAAAATAACCAATGGTATAATCAATGTCCAGTCCACAGCCAAGCTGTCTGCATACCACACGTGCTACATTCTCTTTGTCATCACAAACGGTGCCCCAGGTGCCCTGGTAAAGAATCTCCACTCTTCCAGCACAGCGGTTATTCCCATCTCTCAGGTGGATCTGGGGGCTGTCTGAGGAGAGACAATCAAGTCAGTGGTTACTTTTATTCAGAGAATGTAAAAGGTTTTCTTGTCTTATAGGACATCTTCAAATGGGAAATTGACAGCATTGTGTTTTCAGGCTGCGGCACCTCCTGGGTCATTTATACAATCACGATCCAGGACAGCAATCTGGGTCTTATTCCTACTTAAAGGAGAATAATAAAAGGATTAATAGTCGGAAAATGAGAAATGAAATAAAACTGAAAATTAACTAGTGAGTAGTATCAGCTGAAAGCTGATGCATATATGCCCCAGAATTAGCCTTTTGGCGTGTTCTGCCAAAGATGTGAGGAACGTTCTGTGGAATCATCAAATTCCCAACTCGAAGTAGTTAAATAGGGTGTTTCATTGAATTAGTTCCGAAGTCACTATAAGAAAAAAGCTGCACCTGGGCTGATTTCATATACACTACCAAAAGTTAGTGTCAATGATTTAAGAGCTAAGAAAATTGTAAACAGGAAATAAAAACATTGGAGCTGCTGTTGTTGTTGCTGCTTAAGTTTTATTTCATTTTATTTGGAAGAGAAAAAAAACAAAAACAAACAGAAAAAAGACAGAAACAGGGCAACATATAACAATATATGTGTTACACATTTTCAGAACAGGAATAGCTGTTTAACATAGTTGTTAAATTATCTATTTTTATCTTCAAATATGTTGTTGAAATTAACAGATATAGTTACTCAAGATTGGGGAAATGAATGAATATTGGTGCTTCATTTCAAGAAATCTTTTTTCTTTGCTTTTTTGTTTTAATTAATTTTAAAGAGTTTAATCAACAAGTCATTAGGAATGGTATATATTTAGTAGACCAAGATGAGAGGCATTCAACTATGGGTTTGGTATTACACATTTCTGTTCTCTGTATAGTTCCTCAGATCAGAGATATCAGCATACAGAGTTAGTTAAGGTGAAAATTCTAAACAGTAACTGCTATTAAAAAAAACAGACATGAATTATGACTGCAATCATCTCAGCCATCCTATAAGCATACTTGCAAAACACATTGGAGTTTTGAATGTGGACAAGTTCCTCAGAAGCCCCACCAAACAACCAAATACACAGAATAAGTCAAAATTGCTATTTTGGGGGCAGTCATTCACATCCGAAAAGTTAAGGCTCATTAAGCAGCTCGTGGCTTACCCAAAAATGTTTCACTTCTGAATTTAGGATTCAGAAGTCAGAACTAGATACTTCTTTTCAAAAGTATGATTTCCGTTTACATCGCAACTGTACAGTAGAGATGTCAGATGACATTGATACTGACCCGATGTCTCCAAAAGTCATACAATGTTGCTTGTTATCCCCTGCATTTGTGTTCTTTGCATTGTTTTCCTTTTAGGTGTTATTAATACTCAGTATTTGAAAATTGTTGCCACCTTCAGGAAATTAATTATTTCTACCCCTACCTCAGAGCAGAAATTGGTTGTATTCCTATTCTGAAATCACTGCAGCTGAAAAGTTAATAAAACAGTGTACTATTATTTTCTTGTTACACATGCGAGGAAAATAACATAAGGAGATACCAAATAAAGTTGATTAACACTGCAGTTCAAATAAATACTGAAAATTAAAATTTATAACCTTTCCCATCCTAAACAGTGAGGATATTCACACTAGGCTGATGTTTTTTCTTGCAATAATTTAAAAAGTTGGAAACATGATTTATTACTGCGATGGGAAGAAAGCAGATTAACTTTACTCTTTAGAAAATGTTCCTCTACTTCTTTTTCCCTGGTATAGGAACCTAATTGCTCCCCTGCTTTCTAATTCCTCTCCAGGATTACATGACATAGCGACCCTGTTCACCAACCTCACAGTGCAGTGCCTGGAGACTCATGCAGCTAAGGAAAAACCCTAATGTGACGTCCTATAGCTACCACTGCATTGGTGCTGAGAAGAGTAGACTGTGGTCTAAATATAGAAGCAATGACTGGCCATGCAGACCAATGAATTTAAGAGGCAGAAAATCCACACTGAATAGTTCAGAATCCAAGGAGAACCAGCAGCCAGGGGCAGTGTGTATTCTTTGACTTTTAGCACACTGATGAACCAAACAGATGAGGTAGAATAAATGTGCACCTGTTACAAATGTTTAGGCCACACACTTCACAGACTATAAAGTCCTTAAGCCATTTGACACAAACAAATTTGACCATCACTCTGAAAGCCAGAATCTATTTTTTAAAAAATATTTTTATTGAAAGGGGCCAGGGAGATGGCTCAGTGGAATAAGTGCTTCCTGGGGCAAGCTCAAGGGCCTGAGTTCAATAACCAGTTCCACCAAAAAATTAATAAAATTTTATTGAGAAACAAATAGCAATGAGAGAGTTTCAAAACCATTTAGTAAGACAGTTTCAATTATTAATACATTGCATATTGTTGTCTTAGTGGTTATTCATTGTACAAGATGCAAACACGTTATCCTGTTCACAAACACTATTAGAACAAATCACTCTATTCATTGAATTAAGAGAATGGAGCTGTACATCTATCCTAAGTATCTTGAATATACAGATACAAAATGGTTGTTCATTTGTATCCCATTTTTGTTTAGTTTTGTCAGAGAAGGGTATTCCATTGTCATTTAGATAGTATAGGAGTGTTAATTTAGATAAATATTCCAATATAGTCCAATAGTCCATAATAGTAGAGGGTTTGTCACAAACTGTCGATGTCTGAAGTTGTTGACTTGAGCCTCTTACAGCTCATCATATTAATATGGTTTTACTTTTTGTACTTCATTTTTATACTTTCATGCTGGATGGTTAAGACTAACACAAAGCAAGACCTATATAACAAAAAATGTAACTTTTGTATCTAATAAGGCCAGTCAAATCCATTTAGAATTTATCCTAAAACTCTGTACCACAGTTTGTAGATCTGCTGTCAGTGTCAGCCATGTGGATGACTCATAGCCATTGCTTGACCACTTTTCTCTCTGTGTAAGACTGAAAAAATGTTTTCTTTCCATGTGACTCTACTTAGACACAGTCTACATCATCGATCCCATTCCTCTGTGGCCCCATAACCTGCTTAATCAGAAACTTTGATACACAACTTAATTACATGATGTTACAGTAAGGTTATCTATGTCCTGAATTTTCACTGACCTTGAAAGGCTAGCCAAAATGTTGGCTATCCTTGTAGCCCTTCTTCTTTTCTAATTTTTGATCTGCAGACATAGGGTATTAACTATCCAGAAGAGAAGCTGATTATTATTACCCTACAACATAGGCAGTGGAGCTTAACCTCACTATCTGTATGAATATCAAACATCTTAGGTATAACAAGGAACAGGTATTTTCCATCAAGTATTAATATGTCAAACTTTAAGTCCCTACACAATATGAAGAAAAAATTTTTAAAGAAGCAAAATAATTTTAAAAAATAGGAATAAATAATTACTATAATAATTAGACAAAAGTTTAGAAATCTAAGCATATACAGCAATGTAGCAGGACAGTCCTAGGATATTCTTTTCTTTCCTCTTGTTTTCTTTTCTTTAAGGAAGAAAAGGTTTATTTAGCTCAAGTTACTGGAGGTTTCACTTCATATTCAGCTGACTCCAAGGCAGAGCAGCACAAGGCAGAGAACAACTTTTCATGGTGGCAGCGAAGAGCCAGAGCACAAGGGAAGGCTCTTCCCTCTTTTTATTAATTACCCTTTTTTAAAAAACATTTACTTGAGAGACAGTACAGCAGTAATTGGTATGTATGACAAGCTGTGTATATTTAGAATCTTAGAATAACAAGCATTCCAAGCATGACCCTACTATGACACATTGCTATTTCAGTGCAGTTCACAGGTATCAACATATAGAGTTAGTAAGGGTGAAAATCCTACCAATTAACTGCTAGTTTTGAAAACCTTTTGAAGATTTTCAGTATCATTACTTGTTTCTGTTTTAATGGTTAGATTGTTAATCCGTTTTGACTTTAGCTTAGTACATGGTGATAGATCTGGGTTAAGTTTTAGTTTTTGGCATGTAGAGCCAGTTTTTCCAGCACCATTTTTTAAAGAGGCTGTCTTTCTTTTAGTGAGCATGTTTGGCCCCTTTGTAGAAGAGAAGGTGACTGAGTGTGTTCAGATCTTCTAATCTATTCTATTGATCCTCAGGTCTATTTCATTGTTGATAACATGTTGATTTTATCACAGTGGCTTTGTAGTATAATTTCAAGTCAGGAAATGTAATACTTTCTGCCTTGTCTTTGTTGTCCAGGAATGCCTTTGCTATTCTATGTCTTTTCTGGTTCCAAATCAATTTTAGGAACTATTTCTCTAGACCTGTGAGTTATGTTGGTGGTAATTCGATAGAGACTGCATTAAAACCGTACATACAGCAATTTTGGGAGTATAGCCATATTCACTATGTTGGTTCTTCTTATCCAGGAGCAGGGAGTATCTTTCCATTTTCTGAAATCCTCTACCGTCTCATTTTTCAGTGTAGTGTAATTTTCCTTGAAAAGATCTTTGACTTCTTTAGTTAGATTAAGTCCAAAGTATTTTATTTTCTGAGGTGTTATTGTAAAAGGCACTGTTTCTCAAATTTCCCTCTCAGTGTGTTTGTTATCTGTTTAGAGGAATGCTATTGACTTTTGTGTATTGATTTTGTATCCTGTTGCGCTACTGAATTTGTGTATCAGTTCTAGTAGCTTCTTGGTGGAGTTTTTTGGGTCTTACAAGAAAAATATCATGTGATCTGCAAATAATAATAATTGAACTTCTTCTTTACCTGTTCTTATTACTTTTGTTTTTCTCTCTTGTCTAATGATTCTAGCTAACGTTTCTGAATTATATTGAATAGAAGTGGTTAAAGAGGACATCCTCGTCTTGTACCAGATCTGAGTGTAAAAAATTTCAGTTTTTCCCCATTATGTTCACCACTGCGTTGTCATAGATAAGCCAGAATCTTTAAGGAAAGGAATCTCTTGTCTTTAGCTATAGGTTCTTCTCTTAAATAGCTTTCTTCTATTCATCATCCTTATTTCTTATTTTAACTTCTACCTATGTTCTCACCAATCATCCATATTTTTCTTCTCTTTCTTTTCTAATTCTACTAATTTCTTAATATTTTTCCCTTTCAATTTATTACACTTCTCTGTTCTTTTTTTTTTGTGTGTTATTTATTTATTTATTTATTTATTTATTTATTTTTTCTTTCATATTAATTTTATTGAGAAACAAATAGCATTGAGATAGTTTCAAAACACATTAGGCACTTCTCTGTTCTTTTAACGTTTTAAAATTATATTTTATCTCCTCTTCTTTCTCATATTTCTGTTTCCTGACATATTTCCTCTTACTCTCTTTTCTCCCTGTCATCCTCGGATTATTCCCCTTCCTTCTTTTCCTGTTATCATTCATTTATTTTATTTCACTGATCTTTAATTTTCAGTGTATTACAACTGTCTTTCCCCTTTCTTTTTGTTACTCCTTTTGTGATTTTGCTGATTTTTATTCTTACTGTATTCTGTTACATTTTTAGACCTGGTTTCCTTGCATGTATGATTGCTGCTCTTGCTGTCTTCCCTCCGCAGTGCTGGAGGTCAAGTCAGGTACTATGAGGAACATGCCTGACAGACATAATATTTTGGCTTAATCATAAACTTTGATACAAGCTTTACTGTTAACAAATTTCTTCTTTCGCATTTTTAAATGTGGATTTTCTTTAGTGCACCTTTTCAGTACACAGTGATGGCACACACTGTGGGGAACCAGTATGTGTACAAGAAACATCTTCATTTTGGTTAAGAGAATAAAAATAATTTTATAAATTGAAAATGATACAGAATTTCACTAGACAAAATAATGATAATGCAACAATTATTATATTAGTTTGCATTTTTACCTGTAAATTCGTTTATATCTCCTTTCATTTATAGCAGTGATTGTACCACATTTTATGGGCCTGTTACTTGGTGACACATGTTAGGCACTTCTATGGCTTCTTAGTGAATTAAACTTTTCACAACTGTACACTTTCTCTGTCCATGGAAACTTTTTTCTCAGAAGTCCACTGTCATATAAATGCAGCCATTCCTTGTAGACTGGTACAGACATTATAGAAATCAGTGTGAAGACTCCTCAAAAAAGTAGGACTGGATATCAGACTCAATCCAGACTCATACCCCTACAGGGAATTAACCCAAAAGAACTGAAAATATCATATAAAAGTGATACATGTTCACTTATTTTTATAGCAGCACATTTTGTGATAGCCAAATCATGGAAGCAAGCAAAACGCCCATCACCTAAGAAATGGATGAAAAGGATGTGTTGTTTTTATAATCTAGAGTATTACTCAGCTATAGTGCCTTCGTATATAAGTGGATGCCACATGAAGTGGCATTTCACTCATAAGTGAATTAAACCAGGCCAACATGTATAAATATTGTATATTCTTCCTAGTGTAAGAACTCAAAGCAAGAATCAAAAATAAACAGGCATAACGCAATTAAATGGAAAGTGACAATTTACAGATTAAACAAAAAGAGAGGGCAAGGAGAAACACTAGGAAACCTGGCAGGGGCAAAACCATATATTTATATATACAAGATGGAAGGCAATGGTCCTGAGAATCTCCATCAGGTTTCTGGAGCTAGCAGTTAATTGGTAAGACTCACGTCCTGACTGACTGTATATGCTGATACCTGTGAACTAAGCAACTACACTGAAGATAGCAGTGTGTAATACTAGGATCATGCTTGGAATGTCTATCTCTTTGGTCTTCTAAATGTGTACTGCTTCTAATGTCATAGCAATTACTGCTATACTCTTTCATGTATATGTTTGTTTAAAAACGTAATGAATAAAAAACAAGAGGCAAAAAAAGTCACAGGAGTGTCCTGCTACAATGTTGTATATGGTTAGATTTCTGATTTTTTGTGTAAAAATATGTAATTCATTATGTATACATTTTAAATTTCTATTACTTAACTTTTTTTTCTCTCACACTCTGTAGGGATTTAAAGTTTAGCATATCAATCATTGATGGAAAATATCTGTTCCATGTTACGCATAAAGCATTTGATATTCAGACAGATACTGATGTTAAGCTCAACTGACTATGTTATAGGGTACTAATATCATTAAGTTTCACCTCTAAAGAGTTAATGACTTCAGTTTGTGGCCCAAAAATTAGAGAAAAAGCAGGGCTACAAGGATAGCCAACATTGTGGCCATAGCCATTCAAAGTCAATGAGGACTCAGGACATAAGGGAACCTGTACTGAAACATCCTGTAACTCAGTGGTACCCCAAATTTTCATCCTGTAACTCAGTGGTACCCCATAAGAAATTATGGGACCACAAAGTTAAGTGATTAACAATGTAGAGTGAGCCTAAGCAGAGTCGTCTAGAGAGAAAACATTCTCTCAGGCTTTCACAGAGTGCAAATTGGTCAAACAATGGCCGTGATTCATCTACATGGCTGATGTTGACAAAGGATCTACAGTCCACTGTACAGGGTTTCCCAGTAAATCCTGGGAATTTGACTGACATTTTCATATACAAAAGTTACATTTACTTTTATATATAGATGTTGCTTTATCTAAGTCTTAATCATCCAGTAGAAAAGTATAAACAGGAGACATAAAAGTAATATCATATTAATATACCGAGCTGTAAAAGGCTCAAGTCAAAAATTTCTGACATTGCTAGTTCTGCAGATAACCCACTACTGTCATGGATTACTGGACTATACTGGATTATTTTGGCGAATTCACATAGCTCCAATATTTAAATGGTTATGGAATACCCATCTCTGACAAAAGTGCACAGAAAAGGGGGATATAAATCAAAAAGCATATTGTACTAAAAAAAGAAACATTATATATATATATATATAATAGGACAGATATACAGCTACTTTCAGCTACTTTTTCTTAGTTCAACGATAGGAAAGATTTGTACTAATAGTGTTTAGACAAGATATCATTTTTGCATTTTGCACTCTGAATAACTACTATGAGAATAGCAATATGCAATGTGTTAAGTATTATATCTGTCCTATTAACTTGTTTTTAAACTGTCTCATAGCTATTTCTACCTCAATAAGACTAACTTAAAAAGGGTATATATATATAACTGTTTTATAACTAATATATAGATGTATGTTTTTATATATGTATATACAAAATAGGACAAATGTACAGCTACTTTAAGTTGAATGAGAATGATTTATACTAGTAGTGTTTAGAAAAGATAACATGTCTGCATCTTGTATTCTGAATAACTACTATGAAGACAACAATATGCAATGTATTAATTATTGTAACTTGTTTTGAAGCTGTCTCATTGTTATTTCTTTCTCAATGAAATAAATAAAAATATATAAAGAGCAAAATAATTAAAACTAAAATGTCATTGAAATATGGCCACATCCTTTAAACACTTCTCAATAAATGCATAATTGGCCAGTAAATATTCTAAAAGTACAATATTTGGTAACATTAGAAAAGTGCAGATTCAGCTGGAATGGTCGCACATCACCATACTTGCACCATTCAGAAGCAGAGGAAGAAGGATCACTGTGAATTCAAAGTCAGGCTGGGCTGCACAACCAAGTTGAAGGCTGGCCCGCAGGACATAGCAAAACCTGACTGAAAACAGAAATGAGAGATGTACACACAGAGCCAGAGAAACATTGAGAGTGAGAGAGTGAGAGATTAAGAGAGTGAGAAAGCAAGAGAGAGAGAGAGAGAGAGAGAGAGAGAGAGAGAGAGAGAGAGAGAGAGATGGGCCAAATGTAGTCATTCCTACATTCCACAGTCGGAATAACAAAGAAAATAAAAAGTAAATGTTTGAAAGATACTAAGAAAAACCTTTGCACACTGTTAGAAGAAATGTAAATTAGTACAACTATATAAATAAGTAGGGCTGATCTGTAAAAGGCTCACATCAATAATTTCAGACAAGTGTCAGTTGTGCTGGTGAACTCACTGCTATTGTGGACTATTGGACTACATTGGGTTATTTTGCTGAATTCAAGTACCTACAATATTTGGACTGACATCAAGTATGAAAAGGTCCTTTAAAGATTTCTTCAAATACAGTTTCTCTAACAGCAATATATATATATATATATATATATATATATATATATATATATATATATATGCAATGTATTAATTCTTATAAATGTGCTAATAACCTGTTTTGAAATTGTTTATTTATTTCTTATCAAAATTAGTAAAAAACTATTTTAAGTGATAATATACACCAATACCCTTGTTGAAATTAGATTTAAAAATCCTTGATAAAATAATTGCATGTTATATTCAATATCACAGTAAAAATAACACACAGTGATAAATTTCAGAAATCCAAATTTGATTCAACATAAGCATCAATAAATGTAATATATTCCATAAATAGAATCAAGGACATAAGTCATAGAATTATCTGAATAAATGCTATGAAATCTTTCAATAAAATTCAATATCCCTTATGTTAAAAACCCTTAATAAAGTAGGCATATAAATATCATATTGCAATATAAAAAATTATATATGATAAAAATATGGCCAGTACCACACTGAATGACAAACAGGAGGTGTTTCCCTTAATATAAGGAATGAATCAAGGATGACTATTCTCATCACTTTTATTGAAGGTGGTACTGAAAGTATTTCTATAGCAATTAAATGAGAGCAAGAAAAAGAAAAACACAGATAGGAAAGGAAGAAGTCAAATTGTCCCTGCTTCTAAATGATATAATTCTACACAAGCACTAAGGAAACCATGCAAATTCTCTTAGAATTTAAAAATCAGTATCTTAGCTGGATAGAAAATCAACTAATAAAAATCAACAGATCTCCTAAACGATAATAATAAACCAACTGAACAACTAATTTGAAGACAACAATATGTGACATAACAATTGTTGATTTCTTATCATTGGGCTTACTGAATTTTTTTTTTCCATTTCAAATGTTTTTTTTTTTTTTTAACTATTCTTTATTCTTTTTGAAAAACAAAAATTGAAAACATAAATGAAAAACATATTTTATTTCAGTACAAAAGGGTCCTTCATTTACACCCTCCTTTTTTGTTTTCTTTTGTCAAAGATGGGTGTTCTACTGTGATTCAAATATTGTAGGTGTAATCCTGTACCTTATTCTGTAGATTCTCTGTCTGTGTCATCCATGCAGATGAGTCATGGCCAATTCTTGACCAATTTGCTCCCTATAAGAGCCTGAGAGAAAGTTTTCTCTCTGTGTGACCCTCCCCAGGCATGCTATGCATCATCAATCTCTTTCCTCTGTGGCTCCATAATCTTCTTGATTACAAAATTTGGGGCACAACCGAGTTCCATGATATAGGTTTTCCTGTGCCCTGAGTCATCGCTGATCTTGAAAGGCTAGGGCCAAAATGTTGGCTGGTCTTGCAGCTCTTCTATTTCTCCAAGTTTGATCTGTGAACTTAGTTTGTTAACTATCCAGAAGAAAAGCTGATTAGTACCCTGCAGCATATGCCATTCAGTTTGCCCTAAATATCTGACTCAATTATTTTTACTTGTTCTTGTACATTTCTATTTGTATTTCTTCTTTCGACTTCTTATACTAGGGAGACTATATAATATTTGCACATGTGAACCTGGTTTATTTCACTTACGAGTACATGTTCAAGTGGCATCCACTTCAATATAAATGCTTTATCATTCTTTATAGCTGAGTAACACTCCATTATATAGAAATACCATATCTTTTTCAACCATTCCTCATATGATGGACATCTTGATTATCTCCGATTTTTCTATCACAAATTGTGCTGCTATAAACATAGGTACACATATATCACTTTGTTATAATGTTTTCAGCTCCTCTGGGAAAATTCCCAGTAGGGGCGATAGCCGGCTTGAATGGATTTCCAGTCCTACTCTTTTGAGGAGTCTCTACAGTGATATCCACAATGGTTGTACCAGTCTACAATCCCACCAGCAGTGGAGAAGTGTTCCCTTTTCCCTACAACCTCTCCAACATTTGTTGTTGGTTGATTTCCTTATGACTTCACTGACCTCATCAGAAACAAAAGCTACATTTTTTGGTATATAGGTCTTGCTCTATCTCGGTCCTAACCATCCAGCAGAAACGTATAAAAATGAGCTATATAACATGGGGCCATAATAATAAGTTGGGCTGTAAATGGCTATAGTCAACAACTTCTTCAGATAATTCACTATTATTGTGGAATGCTGGACTGTGTTGGATTGTGTCAACGAGTTCAGGCACCTAAAATTGGTTTAATGACAATGGAGTGCTCATTTTTGACAGTTCTAGACAAAAAAAAGGGGGGGGGATGCAAAGGAAGAATCATGATGTGTGTGTATAAACAGTACAGTTAGGATAAATACTCCGTGCTTCTTCACAATTCTATGAGAAGCAAGATTTGCACTAATAGAGGTTGGACAAGATATTATGTTGGCTTCTAGTACTATGGACAAACATTAGGGATATAACAAAGTAGAAAGTATTAATCATTGAATCTGTGATATAATTCAGCTATAAAATAATAAGATAAGTATATAGCTACACTCTCTTCGTTCACTGATTAGAGACATCTGCTATGATAATGCCATAAGTATAATATCATGTATGCACCTTGTATGACACCAAAACATTATGAAAACATTTCCAATGTATAAATTTATCCAATCTATCCTGTTAATTTGCATTGAAACTGTCTCATTGCTATTTGTTCTTCAATAAAAATAATAATAATAAAAAAATGGAAATGACCACATATGCCAAAGAATGTGATTGATTAACATATAATGAAACCATTACTAATATATTTAACATTTGTGAAGTGCTATGTTAATTTTAAATTACAGATATACTACATTAACAGAAAAACATAAAAAAATAAATTGACATAAAAAAACAAATATTGTAGGTGTTAGGAGCAGCAAATAGCTCAACAGATTAAAGTTCCTGCAAGCTGGCACAGGGGCTGGGGAATCTATCCCAGTAACTGCCATGCCATCCCTGCCACTGGGACATGTTGAGAGGGCAATAGAGAGGGCATGGTGGTGTGTGCCTGTAATTCCAGCATTTTGAAGGTGGTAAACAGGAGAATCACTACAAGTCTAATCTAGTAGTGAGACCTTGAGCACGCTGTAGACCCTTCCCTAAAAATGCAAAAAATAAAATAAAATAAAATAAAATAACAAATAAAGATTTTGGTGCAAGTAACTGTTTCCTGAACAGAACTCCAATAGGTTGAGAAATAAAAGCAAGAATTTAAAAATGAGATTACATCAAATTAAAAAGTTTTCCATAGCCAATAATGTATTAAAAAAATCAACCTATATAATGGGAGAAAGTCTTTGTCAGTGAGCATGTCCTTGACAGGCAGTTAATATACAAAATATATAAAGAACAAAAAAATTAAAACTGAAATGTCAATAAAATATGGGAAAATCCTTTAAACACTTCTCAAAAAAAGCAAGAATGGCCAATAAATACAGTAAAGTACAATACTTGGCATTGGAAAAATGAAGACCCAGCTGGAATGGTGGCATATCCCTATGCTCCCACCACTTCAGAGGCTGAGAAAGGAGGATTACTGTGAATTTAAGGCCAGGCAGGGCTACATAAGCAAGTTCAAGGCCGGCCTGGAAAGAAAAGTGAGAAAGATGTACACAGAGCCAGAGAAACCCAGAGAGAGAGAGAGAGAGAGAGAGAGAGAGAGAGAGAGAGAGAGAGAGAGAGAGAGAGAGAGAGAGAGAGAGAGAGAGAGAGAGAGAGAGAGAGAGAGAGAGAGAGAGAGAGAGAGAGAGAGAGAGAGAGAGAGAGAGAGAGAGAGAGA
>PVKA01019377.1:0-19996 GCA_004027165.1 Ctenomys sociabilis | reverse complement strand
TAAATGTTTGAAAGATGTGAAGAAACACCTTTGTGCACTGTTAGAAGAAATGTAAATCAGTACAACTATAGAAATCAGTAGGGGTGAGATATAAATGGCTCAAGTCAACAACTTCAGACAATTGTCAGTTGTGATGGTAACTCACTACTATTGTGTACTATTGGAATAATTGGATTATTTTGTTGAATTCAAGTAGCTACAATATTTGGGCTGGCATCTTGTCTGAGTATATACCTTAAAGACCTCTCCAAATACCATTTCTATAACAGCAATAGAACACCCATCTCTGACAAAACAAAACAAAAAAGGGGATAAAAAAGGACCATTTTGCAGAGAGAAAAAAATATATATACATATATAAAAGTTAGGATAGATATATACCTACTTTCTCTTTGTTCATTAAGAAAAGTTTGTACTAAGTGTTTAGATAAGATATCGTATCTGCATCATGTACTCTTAATAACTAGTACAAAGACAACAATATTCAATGTATTAATTATTATAAATGTCCTAATAAGCCTGTTTTTGAAACTTTCTCATTGATATTTTATCTTTTTTCTCACTAAAATGAATTAAAAAGGAAATAGGAAGACTTCTCAAAAGATGAGGTAGACAAGTACCAAATCAACCAGCAGTATTTCTCTTGGGTTTATTCCCAAAAGAGTCACAGTGAAGGAGAGGTCTGCAAGTGAAAGAGAGATTTATGTGTCACACAAAGCTTTTACAAAAGTCAGGATAAGGAATAAGCCTTGGCCTCTGTCACTGTAAGAATAAATAATGAATTGATGGTTTAAGCAATGTACAATGATTCAGCCATAGTAAATTATATCATGGCATCTACAAGAAAATAGAACTGGAGTTCATCATAGTAAGTTAAGTAAGCCAGATTCACAGTCAGATATTACAAAAGTTTTCCATCTATATAATACAGAATTAAGTAAAGATGGCACAAAAGAGAAGAACAGAACCAAGGAGAGGAAAAAGACATTTTGGAAAATAAGTGTAAGAAAAGTTGGCACGTATTTAACAGAGATAACATTTTCCTCTACATGTTCATTTAGTCTACAGTTGTGGGGCCAGCCAGATAGTTTAGCAGATTAAAGCACTTGCTTAGGCAGAAAGAGGTGCTGGGTTCAATCCCTGGCCGGCTGTGCCAGCCCTACTCCTAGGGAGCGCTGAGGCGGCAAATGTGACTGGATGTCCTGGTGCGTGTCTGTGATCCCAAAGCTTGGGAGGCTGAAATACAGGATGGATCACTGAGTCCAATCTGTGTAGTCAGATCCCGTGGACCTTGTATTACACCCATAAAAGATAATAAAAATAAATAAATAATCCATAGTTGTGGCCACATTACGTTGATCTAATGTTTTGAGTACGGTGTATTAAAATAATATTTGCCTGTTACCTTTGTTAAAAATACAATAGTAAAAAACAATGAATGATATGATTTGTACTAAAAAATGTGTATTGCAACAAGAAGTATGGAGACTTCTGTTATAATATTACACAGATGTTACAGGTATATCTGAAAACAATTCCATTTTTAGGAAACATTTTAATTTCTTTCAAGAAAACCTCCTTTGAGCATTATTGATGTGGTTAGCTGGCTTTACGTTGTGTTCCTAAAGTGCTCTGTGTTTCACCTCCCCAGTTATTGTATCCCACATAGTTCATCACTGCCGCTGACTTCATTGCCTGCCCCTCCCATTTTATTCATTTTCTGTTATTCTACACACTTGTCTATGAACCATGCCACTGCTGAGACACAATGCTCATTAAAGTGCACTGAAGAACTGCATATCTAACAAGGCAGTGTGGAAGGTATTCTGAGAAATCCTCCACTGTATACAGAAACTACTCCAAATAAAAGCAAAGTAATAAATCATAGACAAGCCTGGTCTTAAAATATTTAATGTATGAGCCACTAGGAAAAATGGCATTTCCAGGACAAGTTGTGACTGTAGCCCTTCCAAGGACACAATGCTCAGGATTGTTTTGAGGGGCAGAATAGCAGCTCTAATCTATGCTCCTATCCAATCAGTGTCATAGAAAGAATGAAATGTGATCTGATGGGTTGTAGTTACCTGGCATACTGGCAGAAGGAAAACCAATTATCTTCTCAGAAAAGCTCTCCTAATTTAGCCCTGCATGAGTCCTATACACATAGCCAAGAGGTAGCAAGACTCCATCCCAGACCATATTTAAATGATATGTGTAAACCATACGCATTCATCCTTCATTCCTTTCCTTATTCTTTAATTATCATATCTTCTCAGTTATATCTGAAGTGTTTTAAAAATAAAGCATTAGGGTCAGCAAGATAGTTCAGTGACCAAACTCCTGCTTATGCAAGAATAAGAACTAAGGCTGGATACACTGCACCACATGTCACTCCAGCCCAGCGCTTGGTGCTCTGAGCCCACCACTGAGACCAGGCATGGTGTTGCATGGCTGTAATCCGAGCGGTAGTGAGGCTGAAAACAAGAGGATCTCTACGAGTCCAAGCCACATAGTGAGTCCCTGTACCAAATACATTAAAAAAAATTAAGCATAAAGTTAAGAAGTTGTACACATAGGAAAGGATTACAAAAAGACCACACACAGTGGAGTGTGGTTGTACAGGGCCACAGTTCTAGCACATGGGAGGCAGCCAGCCTGAGCTGCAAAGTGAGCTAAAAACTAGTCTCAAATGCATAGTGAGACCCTATCTCAAAAAGAGGAAAAAAATAACAAGATCGATTTGAAAAGTTAATGAGCAGTACTTCTCATTATAAAGATGGTATCTTTAAGATGAAGTCAATAGATGAGTTCTATATCAGATTAGCTGTAGTTGAAAGAAAAGTGAGCAGAGAGTTAAACCAAAAATATTTCTCTCAGTGCAGAATAAAGTAAATATTTAAATTAAGGAGTAAGAAGCATAGAAAATAAACCCAGAAATACCATTGAATTGAAGTTCCAAGAAACCAGTGGTTGAGTGAAAAAGAGAGAGAAGGAACAACTGTTGTATTTGAAACTCTGTATATTTTTGGTGCAAGTACTGAATGTTTGAAAGCACAAAAAAATGAAGATTTCTAAATTATGAAAAGCACTTAAAATGTATCAGTAATCAAAATGTTAAAATTGGTATACCTATCAATTTAGAGCAAATTATACATTATATTTTTAAAACATTCAAATATTCCTCAAAAGATAAAATTCAGAAATATTAGAACCCAGAAACCCTGCAAGTAACATCATGTGATTAGGCAGAGTAAAATAATGATACAAACTAAAATTGATGTTTTATTAATGTAAATAGCAGAAAAAATAATGTAATGTTCAATGTATTACTAGAAAGTGAAAAATAAACCAAAGACTAAAAATTGTATATCCTCTAATAGATTTAGAGGATATACAATTTTAATTAATTTTATTGAGAAACAAATAGCAGTGAGACATTTTCAAAACCAATTAGTAGGACAGTTTCAATAATTAATACATTGTATATTGTTGTCTTTGTAATGGTTATTCATAGTACAAGAGGCAGACATGATGTCCTGTCCAAACTCTATTAGTACAAATTTTTCTTCTCATTGAATTAAGAGAAAATAGCTCTATATCCACCGGTTTTGTATATAAAGATACAAAATGGTCTTTCATTTGTATCCTCTTTTTTTGTTTAGTTTTGTCAGAGATGGGTATTCCATTGCCATGTAAATATTGTAGTGCATGAATGCAGCAAAATAATCCAATATAGTCCAGTTGTCCATAAAAGTAGTGGGTGTTCCATAAGATTGGCATTGTCACAAGTTGTTGACTTGAGCCTTTGACAGCTAAGCATATTAATATGGCTTTAATTTGTACCACATTTTTATACTTTTATGCTGGCTGGTTAAGACCTAGATAAAGCAAGACCTATATAACAAGAAATGTAACTTTTTTTGTGACAAGATCAGTCAAATCCCTTGAGGATTTACCCTGAAACTCCGTACCACATTTTCTAGATCCTTTGTCAGTGTCAGCTATGTAGAGTATATACCGTTGAGAACACCTTAAAATATATAATCCAATAATTGATCCGTGCACTAAAAGGCCATCTGTATCTGTAAATGATGCACTGACACATGCAATAAAAAATTGGGAAATTTGGACTGCTATTTAAGGGCACTTAGTTTCTATACACAATAAAAGTCTATACATTTTTGTTAAGGACAGATGAACATTTTATTAAAGTAGAATGGGGGTGCCTGGGAGATGGCTCAGTGGAATAAGTGCTTCCATGGCAAGCACAAGGGCCTGAGTTCAATCCCCAGTTCTGCCAAAAAAAAGTAGATTGGAAGACCAGGGGTATATTGCAGTATCACAGTGCCTGCCTGACAAGGGCAAAGTAATCAGTTTGATTCCTGGCACACACACACACACACACACACACACACACACACACACACACACACAAATCAGACGGGGTGATCATGTGCAGAATAAGTCTCGATAAATATCAAAATAAATAGCATAATACTAATAATATTATTTGATCAAATAAAATGACTCATAATATAAAGTCAAAGCATAAGCAAATTGCTACTTATTTTTAGAAATTTGTGTTTTTTTTTTTTTGGTCTTTTTGAGACAGGGTCTCACTATGCAGTTCAGGCTGGCCTTAAGCTCACTTTGTAGCTCAGGCTGGTCTCAAACGCACAACAATCCTCCAGCCTCAGCCTCCCAAGTGCTGGGATTACAGGCCTGCACCACCACGCCAGGCTAAAAATTTTTAAAAAGAACTCTCATGTACAAATTATTTGAGGTCAAAGACAAAAATCATAATTTTGATTCAAAATGCAAATTAAACGTTTCCATTTCTTAAGTATATGTTACACATCCAAAGTACTATAGCAACACATTCTATGTCCTTGCTACAAATGCGTGCTACAATGCATGCTACAAATATTTGCTTGATTTTTGTGTTTTTTTTTTTTTTTTTGGCGGAACCGGGGATTGAACTCAAGTCTTTGAGCTTGTCAGGAAGTGCTTATTCCACTGAGCCATCTCCCCGGCCCCAAATATTTGCTTGAAAATGATAAAATAAAATTAACTCAGTAAGGACTCCTTTAAATTAGGTACTTTACTTGTTCTTGCTTGGAAGGATAGAATTTCCCAAAAACAGTAACAGAGATTTCAGATTGAAGTTGCTTGAATCATGTACAGATGTGATATAACATAGAAATAGGTAAGCAGTTAGAGTTGACAGGGTTTTTCCAAATATATAGAACAGATGTGAAAGAAAAACAGTGAAAGAGCACTCCAAGGTTTTGGCCTGAGTTGTGAATGGAGCCAGTATTTTTAGGGGCAAAAATGAAATGATATGAGATTAGGAATTCTTTGGGGATGTGTTCATTTGTAACATGGGTAAATATGAAATGTGCTGTCCCAAACGGAGGAGTCAAACAAAAGTTTGAATTTGAGAGAAAGTAATCTGGGCAGAGAAACACTTTTGTTTGTTAAAGGCATTAAATGACAGTTAAAACTGTGAGATTAAATATGACAATCTAAAATGTAGTGGATAAAATAAAGAGGTGAGAATCTGAGGTTCACTTCTGATATAGAATCCAGAACCAGTGTTGAATACTATAAAGAGCAGGATTTCAGGAATGCAGAAAGAGTTTCTACTTTCAGGAGCTCAAACACTATCATCCTGAATTTCAATAAACCATGGAAATCAAATTTCATACAGTGCCTGAGAAAAATGTGAAAGAAACTTATCCAAAGACCCTCACAGAACAATATTATTATAAACACATGTTTAAGATGGCATGGAACAAGCTTATCCCCAAGGGAAAGAAAATTTTGACATTAGACAAATTTGTGGGATATTCTGATATCTCTAAGGTTGAGACCTTTCCAGTCTTCACTGTTACTATCAATCCATCTATGAGCACTTACATCTCTCATCAGATTGTTTGTCTATCTCTTTGACTGATTATTTCTAAGAGTAAGATTGGAGTACCACAACAGAAGTGGTAAGATAAAAAATAAACAGGTAGAATTCTGCCCAGAACCCAAAGTTGGAAAAGATGAAAACACATAAGGCAACTCCTAACCTGTGGCTTAATGGGGTAAAATATGAGGCTCAAAAGTAGGTTCAGACTGCAGGTACATAGTTATCTGAGGTGTAACTACAGTTTATGGTGGGTGAGGTTTTTTTTCTCTGTAGAAAACAGAAAAAATACATCTGCCCTTATCATATAAACATACATACACATAACCAAATTCATCATGATGACTACAAGTGATTTCAGTACACAGTTACCTGAAAACTTTTACTGTGCAAAATTATTCCTGGCTGCTCACACATTTAGCCTTCAAGCTTAGACTTTTCCTCTTTTACCTGAAGAAAACACATACACATATGCACACACACACGAGATGAATTTAATAGGTTAAAAAGGAAGAAACACTATAATTAGGAGGGAAGAACAAAACACAAGATATAGATCAAAAACAAATTCTGAGGTCCTGTCATAGCCATGAAATATAATGGAAAAATTAAAAACTATTCATTTTCTAAACATGCAGTTGTTACTGAGCAGCCTGAAACACAGTTTATGGACAATATGTGAAAAAATACTGTATCTTTTTTTTTTTTTTTTTTTTTTTTTTTTTTTTTTTTTGTCTTTTTGAGACAGGGTCTCGCTATGCAGTTCAGGCTGGCCTTAAGCTCACTTTGTAGCTCAGGCTGGTCTCGAACTCACAACAATCCTCCCGTCTCAGCCTCCCGAAAATACTGTATCTTTACAAACTCTTGCTTCTAAATTTTGTGAATGCAGACCCCCAGGAGACAAAATTCAGCAAATGCTGTCACTAAAAATAACATTTGGCCAAAACCAGATGATCAACAGAGAGGCATTGTCTTCATAATCCCAGGACAACTCCCCAGAGACTTGGAGCTAATTCAGTCTCTCAGCTGGTCTTCAGGAAAGAGGCTCTGCTTACCTTGAGCTGCTACCAAGATGGTGAGGAGAAAAGCAAGTGGTCAATGAAAACAGTGTCCACTCATGGTGTGTTTGCGGGTCACAGCCTCAGCTTCTTCAGCCAGCACAGGAGTGCTCTCAGCCCCTAATGGGAATCCTAAAGCATGAAGGCAGGTATATATTCCTACCCTCTGACATGACCACCTCCTGTGAGCCAATAGAAAGTCACTTAGCATCTTTTTTGTATCATCAGAATTTATGAAAAGGAAACCTACTGAACTTCAAACACCAATTGGCTTCTGAATCTTAAGTATCTCCTTACATGCAACAGAAATATTTTTCTCATCAGGTGCTGTACCATCTTCAGGGGTTCAGAAAAGCTATATAAAGTGCACATGTGGCTTTCTTTCCTTTGCCTGTTGATTTGGCTCAGTGGCAGGTGGGATTAGGTCTGTGTTTTGGCCCAGTTCCACTTCCCTGTCTGCCCAAGGGAAGATAATTTTTATTTAATGAGACCTAAGACCCCATCATCATAAGACCATCCTGTTGTGGATGAAAAAAATAAAGAAGCACTGTAATTACTGATAAGAATTAAAAAGTGAGGTGAGTAGAAAATTGGGATTACAAAGACTAAACGTTGGGGGATAAATAGAAAAGGTGCTTCAGAGCAAAAGAGGAAATTAGCATCAACTTCATCCTCAGGCTCTTTCTCCTTTTATTTCTGGATCATCACTAAAACTGCATGGAGACTTACGTCTCTCTTCAAGACACACTTCACAACATTTTCTTCACTTTCCTTTCTTCATATGTCAGAGAACACGTTGGGAGCAAGAAAGTCATGAATGGCATGGACACATCTCCTGGGAATGCATTATCCTGCAGTAGACCATAGACGGACTACAGATTACACAGTAGACACGATGTGAGACCCATGTTGTAATATCAAGAAGTTTGTTCCTCATACTGCAGGGCTCTCTGGTTGGGCAGCCTGAGTCCTCTGTTCCTGGTCCTCTCTATGAGTGTTTCTTTCTGTACTAAGATGAGCTTTTGCAGCAGAAAAAAAGTAACCCTGCCAGATGAGTGGAGAGTAGAAGTTACAGGGGTAAGTTTAACAGTTCTTAGCCGGGCATGTGGCACAGGCCTGTAATCCCAGCAAACGGGAGGCTGAGACAGGAGGACTGTTGTGAGTTCGAGACCAGCCTGAACTACAAAGTGAGCTTAAGGCCAGCCTGAACTGCATAGTGAGACCCTGTCTCAAAAAGACAAAATAAATAAATAAATAAATAAATAAATAAATAAATAAAAGTTTAACAGTTCTTGAAAATAGTATCTCAGGGCTTAAGAGGAATTTGTTAGTGACTGAAAAACTAGAAAGCATTCTGGTAGAAGCAGAGAGCACGGAATTACCCTGAGCTGGTGAAGAGTTTTACTTTCATTAAGGCCTTGAGAAGGCCAGGTAGTCCCTGAAAAAGAAAATAAAAGCAAAGGTTGAAAATAAATAAGTAAACAAACAAACAAAGGTTGAAGGAGAAAATAAAGATTTTTTTCTTGACACATGGTCTCACTATACACTTTAGGCTGGCCTTGTGCTCACTTTATTTTAAGAAAATTCAATTTCAGTACATTATTTTCCTCCTTACCCAATGTATGAAGCAGGGAGACACAAAGAACACATTTGTGAAGTAATAAATATGTGTGTTAAGGAATATCCATGCAAAAAATTTGATAAAACCCCTAGAATGTTTTTCAGATCTGTCTCACTGTGACCCAGACCACTTGACTAAATATGTACTTTGGAAGTCATCTTCCCCTTTTATTGAATGTTGCATTCTTTCTTATGAATGACAGGTCAAGGCAATTGAATGCTTTGGAGATTCTATAAAAGTACTATTTGTTTGGTCAGTTAACTACTGGAAAACAACTTCAAAACATCTCACCTAAGACCATAATGTTAAATCTATCACTTCAAAAATTTTCGTGTTATAGCATTATATATATATAATATATGTATATATATATTATATATATTTATGTTTTATTATGAAACAAATTATTTTTACAATTATGTGATTTTCTTTAACTACTGTCATATCCTTTCTTTGAGAGTTTTACTTTCCCTCATATTAATAGACTCAAACAAATTTTCTTAGGACTCATGTTTACGTGTTGTATCTCTTCTATGTTTTTTCTTAACATATCTCTGTCAGTTCTTATTATTTAGGTTTATTAGCGTATACTTGTCTCACATAATAATTACATTCACCTTGGACAATTGGTACATGCGCATATCACATACTGATCATTTTCACTACAGTTCTCCAATTCTTTATTTTTCCTCCTTCCCTGAGATCCTTTCCCATCTTTGCATTCAAACACCCTGCTAATTACTATTTCTGCTGCATTGTGCTCTAGCATTTTTCTACTTGACTATTCACTTATATTAGAAAAACTATGCAATATTTAATTTTCTGTGTCTGGTTTGTTTCCCTCAGCATTGTGATTCCAAACTATCCATTTTCCTGCAAATGATTTAAATAATCCTTATTCATGGGTAACTGAAACTTCATTATGCATACATAACACATTTTCTTTAATCATTTATCTGTTATTGCGGGCCTGCACTAAGTTCGTGTTTTCCATAGTATAACTGTGCTAGTGTAAATATGAGCATATACTTACCACTGCAGCATGGGGACAGTAACTCATTGGCTGTTCAGCAGTTGTTATTTAATTTCCATGTCTATGGAGTTTGGCAGTTTCTTTTGTCAATAATTTTCAGTGTCACTGCACTGTGATCAATAATGTGCGTGGGATAATTTCAGTTCCTTTGCATTTACTTAAGCATGTTTTATGCACTAGCATATGTTCTGTCTTAGAGAACATGCTATGTGGATCTGAGAAGAATGTGTGTGCTGATGTTGTTGCATAGGACTAAAACTCTACTAAGTTGATTTGTTCACAGTTTTGGCTCAGTTCTATGATTTCTTTGCTGATATTTTGTGGTTGATCTACCTATTTGGGATAGTAGGGAATTTAGATGCCCCACTACAATTTTATGGCTGTTTACTTCACTTTTCATGCCAATTTATATCTGTCTTATTTGAGACCTAGATTTTTCTTAGGTTTTGGGGTTTTATTTCTGTCTTTATTTTATTGTCGATTTATTACTTTATACCTTCTGGTATTCATTTTCATAATTTATATGTATTTAGAAATGTATATATACATATTTCTTAATTCTTTAGTGTGTTATAAGTTTTTGAGGTAGTTTCTCGAAATTTCTTATACTTACAATGGTCTTCCTTGTAAGTTGGAATTTTTTTGTTCCTTTTCAGTTTCAGGGTTTATCAATCTTTCTTATCCTTTCAAAGAACAAATTCCTTCCTTCATTGATCCTTTTTATTAATTTTTAAATTTTATTAATTTCTGCTTTCATGTTTTTCTTCTGCATTTTCTTTCTACATATTTTTCTAGAATCCCATCAGGTGAATCACTCAATTGTTAATTTGTGCGCCACTCTATTTTTCTTCTCTGGATATTTACAGCTATAAGATTTCCTCTTGGAAATGCTTTTGCTGTGTCCTTTGTGTTTAGTTGTTTTATGTTACCATTGTGATTTGATTCTAGAAACTTTAATTTCTCCTCTGACCTATTGATTATGCCAAGATATATTATTTATCGCTATGTGTTTGTGCATTTTTTGTGGTTTCTGCCATTGGCTCCAATTTTATTGTATATCCTGATAGTACCCACGATATTATTTCAATCTTTGTATTCATTTAAGCATTTCATGCTCTAAGACACAGTTAATGTTTCAGAAAATTGTACGTGCTGCCAACAAACAGTATGTATTCTGATTTGGTTAAATGAAGCATTCTGTGTGTTTGTGTGTGTAAGAGATAAATCCACATTTTTAATTCTATAATTGACCTCTGACATTTTTGTGATTGTTGATTTTTTTCTCTGGAGTACCTGTGTTTTTGTGATATTGAACACCGTGTTTTTGGTGATGTTTATCTGAATATAATGTTCAGTAGAATTTATTTCCTGAAATTAGGTATAACAGAATTTGAGCACATATATTTAAAATTGTTATCTCTTTCTGTTGACTTGTTCCCTTTACTATTAGGTAGTGACCTTTTTTTTGTTTTTCATAAGTTTTGACCTGATGTCCACTTTGTCTGAAAATAGAATCAGTGAAACTGTTTGCTTTTATGCTCTGTATCACAGAATACCATTCTCTGTTCATTGATTTTCTTGTCTCTATATCTTCATGGTTGAGGGGTGGCTCTGGTGGGCTATGTATATTTGAGTTTTGGGGTTTTGATCCAGTGTGTAAGGCTGTGTCTTTGGTTGTAAAGTTATCACTATGTACACTGAAAGTTGCTACTCAGAATTATTTACTGTATCATGTAGCTGAAACACCATCCCATTGCGGTTTCATTTATGTTTTCTTTTTGTTAGTAAAACTAGTCAAATATATCTTTCCTTTTGCATTCCTTGGTGATGTTGACCATTCTTTCTAACTAGGATGCATTTGAGTATTTACTGAACTGATGATTTGGTGGTCATGAATTTCTTTAGGTTCTCTTTAATACTCATATAGAAAGTTTTTATCACTCCATCTCATTTTGAAAGTTAATTTTGCATAATGTATTATTCCAGATTAAAAGTTGTTTTCTTGTAGGTCTTAAAAGCCCCAAACTATCCTCACCTTTAATATTGTCTTATAAAATTTATTGTTGCTATCATAGAGTTGAATTGATAGGTTATCCTCTCTGTTGAATTTCTGGAATGTTCATTATATGTGATACCTAAGAGGTTTTCTGGCTGAGGCTATTTGGGTTGCTGCATGCATTATTTACTTCAAAGCTGAAATATTGTTCTACATTTTGAAAACTCTCTTGTATGAATTCAATGTCATTACTTAAGCTTTCCTCAATGTTCTATTCAATAATTTTTTTTTTCTTTCAAGTTATTCTAGCAGCCATTGGCATTACTTTCTGTAACATCTCCTTTTATGGTTTGGCTATATATGTGATCAATTTCATTAGCCTTGTGTTTTTTTTATATTTGTTCTTATGTAAGTAACTTCTACATCCAAATATTTTTTCTTTTACTTTTGCTTTTAAATAATACTAAATAGCGATAGAAACAGAAGTACCATTAGAAACAACACATTTCACTAAAAAAGGTACTAAGAATTGAACAGTTGTTGCTGTATTACATGATACAGTGTAAGTTTTGTCTTATGCTTTTAACTTCCTATATTTGGTTTAAAAGTTAAGAAGAAAGTGGTCCATTCATCTTCAGAGAAAAATGAGACACTCTATTCTTTGAAACAAGAGCCTGTGAAAAAAATTATGCCTGCCTTCTAGCCTACAGTCATGGCTATCCTGACAATTTTTTTTTAATATGGTAAAGTCTATATCCCATCTAATACTGGAGTTTTCTATTTTATAATGAAAATATTGGACCCAGTTATTTGATTAGTGTGGCAGTTAGGTGGAGTTCCAATTTAATTGGCTTTGAGATTCCCAGAAAATGTGTTTTGGTGAAGCATATTTCTAGGTATATCCAGGTGAGTCATAAATGCATAGCCTTGGGATCTATGTGGAATCCCTTGTCGCTTTCTCTCTGGCACTTTTTCCTTACTTCTTCTGAGAATTAAACATTTTTGCTCTGCCATAACTGCTATAATACCTCAGCCTTTGGAGCTGGGACATCCTGTATTAAAACTGTGAGCAGACTGAACCTCTCCTTCTTCAAGTTTTGAATGTTTGGTATTGTATGTTAGTGATGAGAAAGCTGATGAATAAATTATTTGACAAACTAGCCATGTATTCAAAATTATCTAATCAATTCTCATATGAGTTTCTGGAGCTTGATATGATCTCTCAGTGCTTATTACTTGTGCAATACCTTATAACCAGCTTTGGAAATAATTGAAAATGATTTCTATTTTTGTTGTCCAAGAAATGATATTTATCTTGGTTTATACAATATTATTAGGAATTATTTTGTTAATATGTACTGGTGAGTTATTATACCCTTATAATACCTCTTGCATTGTGTTTGTTGCCCAGGATTGCCTTTACTTTTCTAGGTATTTTCTGGTTCCAAATAACTTTAAGAATGATTTCTATAGGTCTGGAAGGTATGTTGGTGGCAGTTTGATAAGGATTGCATTAAATGGGTATAGCAATTTTGGGAGTATGGCCATCTTCACAATGTTGGTTCTTCCTCTCCAGGAGCAGGGTGGGAATATCTTTCCATTTTCTGAAATCCTATACAATCTCATACTGTAATATACCTTGGAAAGCTCTTTGACTTCTTTAGTTAGATTAACTCCAATGTATTTTATTTTCCGTGGTGCTATTATAAAATGCATAGTTTCTCTAATTCCCTTCTCTAATGACTTTTGGGTATTGACTTTATATCCTGCTACACTACTGAATTTGTGTATTATTTCTAGGAGCTTATTGGTAGAGTTTTTTGGGTCTTCCAAGTAAAATATGTGCACCTGCAAATACCGATAGTTTAACTTCTTCTTTACCTATTCTTATTCCTTTTATTTCTCTCTTATGTAATTGCTGAAGCTAATGATTCCAGAACTGTATTTTACAGGAGTGGTGATAGAGGACACCCTTGTCTTGTACCAGATCTGAGAGTAAAAAAATTCAAATTTTCCTCATTTAGAACTATATTAGCTTTTGGGTAGTCATAGATGACTTTTATCAGATTGAAGTAGAGGCCATCTATTCCAATTTTATTTTGGACTTTGAATATGAATGAGTGTTGGACTTTATCAAAAGCCTTTTCTGCATCAGTTGAGGAGATCACATGGTTTTTAAATTTGGCTTTTTTGATACAGTGTATTACATTTACAGATTTCCATATATTTTACAATTCTTGCATTCCTGGATGAATCCTACCTGGTCCTGGTATATAACCTTCTTGATGATTTGCTGTATTTTATTTGCTTGAATTTTATTGAGGATTTTTGCAACTATGTTTGTTCATGAGGGAGACTGGCCAAAAACATGGTTGTGTTTTTCCCTGGTTTTTGTCTAAATAAACTACTTGCCTCCAGGAGCTATTTTCAGAGGATTGCTTCCTTTTCAATTTCATTGAGGATTTTGAGGAGTATAGGGATCATATCTTCTATAAATTTCTTGTAGAATTCAGCTGTGAATCCATCAGGACCTCAACTTTTCTTTTTCAATTGTTTTTTATTATGTTTCATATTTCATTGGATGTTATTGAGTTATTGAGTGTTATTATATCTTCTTCATTAAGTTTTGGTAATTTGTACCTTTCTAGGAGGTCCATTTCTTCTGTGTCTTTTAATGTGTGAAAGTAAAGATTCTCAAAGTAGCTATTGATAATTTGAATTTCTACTCGGTCTGTGATACTTCCACCCTTTCATTCTTTATTGCTCGTATTTCAATTTTTCTTTGCTCTTTTAGATGAGGTTAGCTAGGAACTTATCAATTTTATTTAATCTTTTAGAGAACCAGTATTTTAATTTGTTAGTTCTTTGAACTGTTTTCTTCGTCTTGATTTAATTAATTTCCTCTCCAACTTTATGATTTTTTTTCCCATCTTTGGGTTTGGGTTTGGTTTGCTCTTCCTTTTCTAAATGTTGAAGGTACAACACTAATGTATTTATTTGTTCCTGTTCTGTTTTCTTAATATGTGAGTTCAAGCTATAAATTTCCCTCTAATAACTGCTTTCGTTGCATTCCATAAATTCCGTTGAGGTCTGCTTGACTTTCATTGAATTGTAGATATTGTGGAATATCTTGTTTAATTTCATCTATGACCCATTGGTTACTGTTTAAAGTGTTGTTTGATTTCCATATATTCATTGACTTTTTCTGGTTTCTTTTGTCGTTTCTTTCCACTTTCATTGCACTTTCATTGGTCAGATAATATGCATAGTATAATTTCTGTTTTCTCACCTATACTTAATTATGAACTACAGACTAGTATGTGCTCTATTTAAGAAAATGTTCCAGGTGTAGCTGAAAAAAAATGTGTATTCAGTTGTTGTTGTTGTGTGTAACACTGTGTATATGTTAACTAAGTCCATTTGTTCCAAGCTCCTGCTCCTTCTTTGCTAATTTCTTATCTGTTTGACATATTTTTTTGGTATAGGTCTCTCTGTTAATTTCTCCTATTAAAATTGTGGTATTGCATATTGGAGTTTTTTCGTTGGGGGCCAGGGAGATAACTCAAGTAGAATAAGCATTGGCCTGGCAACCGCAAGGGCCTGAGTTCAATCCCCAGATCTGCAAACAAAGAAAAAAACAATCACGTTCATTAAGATTTTTTATTATATAGTTAGGTGCTCCCCTGTTTGGTGCATACATATTTATGAGTGTTACCTCTTCCTCTTGAATTTTTCCTCTAACCAGTATATACTGGCCTTCTTTATTTTGTTTGATCATTCTTTGTTTGTAATTGAGACTCTCTGAGAACAGGTTTGCTACTCCTGCTTTTTTCTGAGGTGCTGGTGTTCGTACTATTGTTTTTCAAGCAGAAAAACAATTACTTTACTTCAGAGGTTATTTTGGATCCGATTTCCTCTATATATTTTTATATTTGATTCATTACTTAAGATGTTATTATTTAAAGATATTTCTTTTTATTTCAGAGTTTATTTCTGATCTAAGTTCCTCTATACCTTTCTGCTGTTTTTTCTTTACTTCAGACGCTACTGATTTAGAAATTTCAGCTATGTGATTCCAAATTTCTTCCATGCTAGTGTCTTCTGCACTTGTTCTGGGTGTGCTCAGGTTCTGAGATTGCATTTTTCTCCTTCTCTTTGTCATTTTGTATGGCACTGTTCTCTGACCTTTGGTGTAGAGCTTTGGTGCAATTATAAGCTTAGTGAAATTCTTGTGCAGATCTGTGATGTTTGATTTCTTCCTACTGTGCCTGGCTTGGGTCTGGCTGCTGTGCTCAGCTTCTTCTGCTTGCAGCCCTTCCAAGTGAAACTGTTGCACCCCTCTGGCAAGATTTCTGCTCCTGGATTAGCTGGGTCCTTCTGGCCCTTTGTCTCTGTGCAGGGATTTTGGTTGCAGAATTTCACAACAGGCCTGTTTTCCAAGCCTAGGCTGGTTTTAGGTGAGACCAGGGAGTGCAGCAGAAGTTCTCACTCTCAAGCTTGGCCTGTGCTAGGTCTGAAGAGGTCCAGTTCATGCACAAGAATGAGGAAGCTCTTCCACACACTTGCTGGGTTTGAGCTTGGGCTGGGTGGAGGAGTCTCTGAAATTTCTCAATTAGAGATCCCAGCTCTTGACTCTTTGAAGTGTTTTCCATGTAATTGCATTTTGGTTCATGAACAGTTGCCTGCCTTTCTATATTGAAGAGTTCCACCTACTTTCTCTTCCAGGAGATTTAGTGTTTCTGTCCTAATGTTTAGGTCTTTGATTGATTTTGACTTTTGTTTAGTGCATGGCAATAGAGCAGAGTCTATCTTTAGTTTGCAGCATGTGGAGAGCCAGTTTTTCAAGCACCATTAAGTGAAGAGGCTATCCTTCTTCCAGTAAACATATTTGGACCCTTTGTTGAAGATAAGGTGGCTAAGTATGTTTGTAGTTGCTTCTACATCTTCTAATCTAAGGAATAGCAATTGAGAGAATATTGCTAAGGATAATGTTCTTCTAATTTCTTCCCCAGTGTGTTTTTTACCTTTATAGAGGAGTGCTATTGATGTTGTGGTATTAACTTTGTAACCTGCTATGCTAATGTATCTGTTTATTAATTCTAGTATCTCCTTGGTGGACTTTTTTTTTAGTATGTCCTCTAAGTTGAATACCATGTCAACTGCAGATAATAATAATTGAGCTTTTTCTTTACATATTTTTCTTCCTTTTGCTTCTGTCTTGTTTAAGGTTCTAGTTAGTGATTCCAAACTATATTTAACAGAAGTGATGATAGAGGACATCCTCGTCTTGTACCTGATTTGAGAGTAAAAGCTTTTGAATTTTATCCATCTGGCACTATGCTATCTATCGATCTGTCACAGATGGCTTTTATCAGGTTGAGGTACAGGACATTTATTCCAATTTTTTGTAAGGTTTTGATCATGAATGAGTGTTGGGCTTTGTCAAAAGCTTTTCCCACATCAATTGAGATGATCATGTAGTTTTGGAAGTTTAGCTCTATTGTACAGAGCTTTGCATTTACAGATTTGCATATCTTGAAACATCCTGGCATACCTGGGATGAATTCTAATCAACTTGATAATTTCCTGTATTTTATTTGCTAAGGTTTTATTGAGGATTTTTGCTTCCATGTTCATGAGAGAGATTGGCCTGTAGTTCTCCTTTTTGGTTGAATCTGTGTTTCTTATCGGTATAATATTTGCCTCCAGGAATGACTTTGGAAGTATTAGTTCTTTTTCCATTTCAAAGTAGAGTATTTGGATTAAATCTCTAAATTTCTTGTAGAATTCAGCTATGAATCCATCAGAAACTGGTTTTCTTTATAATTAAACTTTTGATTATATTTTCAATTTCATTCATTGATATTAGGATACTCAGAGTTTTTAAATTTTTGTGATTCAGCTTTGGTAATTTGTACCTATCTCGAAATTTGTCCATGTCTTTTGTGTCTTTAATTCTGTGGGAGCAAACACTTTTAAAGTAGCTACTGATGCTCTTCTAACTTTTCACAGGGACTGTAGTAATTTTGCCTTTTTCATTCTTTATTACTTGAATTTGAGTTTTTGCATTTCTCTTTTTGATGAGAAGAATACATAGTTTTCAGAGGATGAAATATAAGAGGCAAATAAAAACCTGAAGAAATGTTCCACATTACTGGCTATTTGAGAAATTCAGCTTAAAACAACGTTGAGATACCATGTCACCCCAGAAAGAGTGGCTATCATAAAGAAATCAACCAACAACAAGTGCTGGAGAGGCTGAGGGGAAAAAGGAACACTTGTCCACTGGTGGTGGGAATGTAGACTGGTACAACAATTATGAAAATCAGTGTGGAGGCTTCTTAAAAAAAGACTGGAAATTCCATTCAAGTAACATTGTATCATAGTGATATATGTGTGCCTCTGTTTATATCAGCGTGATCTGTAATAACCAAATATTGGAAAAAAAACCGAAATGTCCAACACTGATGAATGGATGAAAAAGATGTGGTATTTTTAAACAATGGAATATTACTCATATATAAAGAAAAGCAAACTCCAAGCCTTCATGGCAAAGTAGACACAACTTGAGATCATACTTATAAGTTAAATAAACCATACCCACATGTATAAATATCATATTGTCTCTCTCGTGTAAGAACTCAAAAGAAGAATAAAAACTGAGAGTTATGATAGATACAGTTAAATGAAAAGTAATAGAACTTAAGGATTACACATTGAAGAGAAAGCAAAGAGAAAAAGTAGGAAATAAGTTAGCAGGAAAGACCATTCATGTATATATACAAAATGACTAAGGCAGTTGTCTTACGAATTTCCATCAGATTTTTTTTTTTGCATTACCAGAGATTGAACTTAGGCCCTTGCACTTTCCAGGAAAGCACTTCTTCTATTGAGCCATCTCCCCAAGCCCCCTCCATCAGTTTTTTGAAAATAGCAGTTAATGGGTAGACTTCATACCTTGACTGACTCTCTATGCTGATATCTGTGAATTAAGAAACTACTGTCTAATATGAAATCTAAGCTTGAAATACCTGTCTTCTTGGTCTTCTAAATGTGTACTGTTTCCAGTGTCATTTCTAATTATTGCTATACCCTCTTTAAAGTAATTTTTCTAAAAAAGGTAGTAAAAAACTGAAAGACAAGAATAAAAATTTGTTTTCCTGAAATCATGTGGTAATATTCAATCATATTTCCTATCTTACAGAAGTATATCTGTTAATCTGAGCAAGAGATTTGATGGTAAAAGTATGTATTAATTTTATAAATCATTGTTAATGAGCTCTTCTTGTTTTGAAAATCTGTGACTTATGTATTGATATATGTTACCATGTTTCTGTCTTTGTTTTTGTTTTTCTTACTCTTGTTTTTACTCTTCAAAATAAAAGAAAATGATACAAAAATTCTTTTTTTTGAAAGAGAACATTTTTTTATGTGTTTAGTACAGGGTCTACAGACTTGCACTGCACAGATCAGACTTGTAGTGATCCTCCTGTTTTCAGCCTCCCAAGTGCTGGAATTACAGGCACCCGAAACCATGCCTTGTTTTAGTCTCTCAGCACATCTCAGGGGACGGGACAGGCACAACACTCCAGGGATCAAACCTTGGTCCCTGGGCCTGACAAAAAATTCTTACATAACTGTATGTGTTAAACTGAGCAACGGATTTCATGATAAAAAATAAATACTATATCAACTATATTGATTATTATTGTTTCAATCATCTGCAGTGCATGTTTTCTTGTGTGTCACCCCATTTCTGTCCTTGCTTTTCTTATTAGTTTTCAAAATAAGACAAAATGTTTATAAACGTGATACATATAGTACAGAAGTTGAAAACAATTGAAACTTTTAACAGTCACAGTTGCCTTATATACTTTCTTCATCAAATCTGTTGTGCTGATTGATAGATGCATGTATGCAATACTGGTCAAGCAATTAAACATTAATTCTTACATTCAATAAAGCTTAATATTTATCCTTGCCCACTCTCACTTTTTATTTTTTAATTTATTTTAGAGAGTATACTAATTGACAAAATATTAGAATTGGTACATATTTAAAAGAACAACACAAGAGGTGTTCAACTGTAGTTTTTGTACTTCACTTTGTTGTCATTGATGCAGTTGCTCAGATTACAGATATTAGCATATATATATGGAGTTAGTCTAAGTGAAAATTTTGAACACTAACTGGTACTTTAAAAAGACGGATGTAAATTAGTACTAAAATCATCTCAGTTATCCTAAATATATACTTCTATGATTTTTGCTTCCTACCTTTTTTCCTCTGTTTTTCTTTCTCTTATCTTTATTGTTTATTATTTTCTTTTTTTTTTCCATTTATTTTTATTTTATTAAAATACAAATGTCAATCA
>PVKA01019376.1:20868-42270 GCA_004027165.1 Ctenomys sociabilis | reverse complement strand
TTTTTTTTTTTTTTTGTCTTTTTGAGACAGGGTCTCACTATGCAGTTCAGGCTGGCCTTAAGCTCACTTTGTAGCTCAGGCTGGTCTCGAACTCACAACAATCCTCCTGCCTCAGCCTCCCGAGTGCTGGGATTACAGGCATGCGCCACCACGCCCGGCTTACCTTATTTTTTATACCTGAATTATATCAAAAATTCAATAATTATTTTCCCAGTGGATGACCGTAGTACTAGAAGCCGACATAATATCCTGTCCAACCACCATTGGTGCAGATCTTGCCTCTCATAGAATGATGCAGAAGCACAGCGTTATCTATCCCAACTGTACTGTCTATACACACACATCATGATTCTTTCTTTCTACACCCCTTCCTTTGTCTACACCTGTCAAAGGTGGGCACGCCATTGTAATTCAACTAACTTAGGTGCTTGAACTCGACACCACAATCCAACACAGTCCAGCATTCTACAACCATAGTGAGTTATTCAAAGAAATTGTCGACCATAGCCATTTACAGTTCAGCTTAATATTATGGCCCCACGATGTATACTTCATTCTCCTTTCATACAACACCTGGCGGATTTTTTGTTGATAGGTTTTTGATTATATTTTTAATTTCACTGCCTGATATTGAGTTCTTCAGAATTTTTATATCTTCTTGATTCAGCTTTTGTGATTCATGTGTATCTAGGAATCTGTCCTTTCTTCTGTGTTTTCCATCCTGTGAGAGTAAAGATGTTTCAAGTAGGTATTGAGATCTTCTGAATTTCTAGAAGATCTGTAGTGATTCTGTCCTTTTTATTCCTTACTGTATGATTTTGAATTTTTTGTTTCTTTTTTTCTAGAAGGTTGACTAGGGGTTTGCCAATTTTATTTATTCTTTCAAAGAACCAAATCTTTGATTTATTAATTCTTTGTAGTTTTTTTTTTTCAGGCACCACTGCATTAACCTTTGCTCTAATATTTATAATTTTCTCCTATTCTTGGGCTTTGGGCTTGAATTGCTCTTTATTTTCTAGGAGCTTGAAGTGCAGCATAAGATTGCTTATTTGGGCCTTTTCTGTTTTCTTAATGTGTGTTGACTGCTATAATTTCCTGCTTAAGAGTGCTTTCATTGTGTCCCACAGATTTTGGTAAGTTGTATCTGAATTTTCATTTGATTGTAAATATTGTTTAATTTTTTTCTTTAATTTGTTTGTGATACACTGTTCAGGAGGGCGTTATTTAATTTCCATGTATTTATGAAGGCTTTGCAAATTTGTGAGCAATTTTCAGTTTCATTGCTCTATGGTCAAACAATATACATGGGATAATTTCAATTCTTATGCATTTACGTAAGCATATTCTGTGTGCTAGTATATGGTCTATTTTGAAGAACATCCCATTTGCAGCTAAGAAGAATGTATAAGCCGGGTGTGGTGGCACAGGCCTGTAATCCCAGCACTCAGGAGGCTGAGGCAGGAGGATTGTTGTGAGTTTGAGACCAGCCTGAGCTACAAAATGAGCTTAAGGCCAGCCTGAACTGCATAGTGAGAACCTGTCTCAAAAAGACAACCCACCCAAAAAAAAGAACGTGTATTCTGATGTTGTTGGGTAGAACACTCCGCAAATGTCTATGTAGTACATTTCTTTACAAGCTTGGTTTGGTTTGTTATTTCATTGATGATGTTTTTTTGCCTCACTGACCTCTATCTTTGTGACAGTCAGGTGTTAACGTCCCTCATTTAAACTGTGTTCTGCCCACTTGCCTCACATTGTTGGGAGCTCCTGCCCTGGGGGCTTGTTCCCTTTTCCTCTCGAAACTTTCCCTTAACAAGTATGCAGTGAACTTCTTTATCTCTTTTGATCATTCTTCATTTGAATTTGGCATTGTCAGCAAGCAGAATAACTACCCTTGCTTTTTTGAGGGGGGATGATCTTGTTATGTGGGAGTATTGCTTTCTGTTCTCTGACTCTGAATTCCCTTTTGAATGAAATGTGTTTCTTCTATACAGCATATTGTTGGATTTTGGTTTTTGATCTAATCTGAAAGATTGCTTCTTTTGATTTGTGAATTGAGGTAATTTACATTGGTGGTTACAAAAATAGTTTTATTTTTGTCATGTTGTTTTCTTGTTGTATGTTCCTTCCTTTTCTCCTTCTATTTAATTTTTTGTTCCGCTAGGTGGTTCCTTTATTTTTAATTTTTTTATGTATATGTACAGGTTCCACAGGGTCTCACTATGCAGATTGGACTTCCAGTGATCTTTCTGTTTTCAGCCTCCCAAACTCTGGAATTACAGGCTCATGCCACCAAGCCCAGTCTCAATCTCACTCTGAGTGTGCCCTGGGGGTGGGGCCAGCACAATACACCAGGGATCAAATCCCTGTCCCTGTGTCTGCCTAAGCATGCACTTTAATCTGTTGAGCTATGTGGCTGGCCCAAGGTAGTTCCTTTCCATTGTTGTTCTGAAAGTTGTGATAATTTTTTCTTTTTTCTAGAACATCTTTCAGTGTTCATTGTAAACTTGGTTTGGTGGTCATGAATATCTTCAGTTATTGTTTGTCATGGAAGTATCTTGTTTCTCATTAATTTTGATAGTGAGTTTTGCAGGGTACATTACTCTGACTTGGAAGTTATTTCTTTTTTTAGTATTAAATTTATTGAGAAAGAAATAGCATTGAGGCAGTTTCAAAACAGATTAGTATGATAGTTACAATAATTAATACATTGCATATTGTTGTCTTCATAGTAGTTATTCATAGTACAAGATGCAGACATGATATCCTGTCCACTAGAACTGATAGTGCTTTTTTTTCTTGTGGTACCAGGGATTGAACTCAGGACCCTGTGCTTGCCAAGCAAGCGCTTATTCTACTGAGCTATCTTCCTGGCCCAGTCAAGTGTTGGGATTGCAGGCCTGTGCCACCATGTCTAGTCTCAATTACTCTCAGTGTGCCCGGGGGGGGGGCTGGCATAGCATGCCAGGGATCGAACCCTGGCTGCTGCTCCTGCCCAAGGAGGTGCTTAAGTCTACTGAGCTATCAGGCCGGCCCCATGTCATCGGTTTTGACTCCTGTTTCATTGATGTCTATTAGTCTTATATTGTTTTTATTACCCAAACTTGCAGCTTTTTAGTTGTTATTTCCTACTTTCCTGTTATTCTTAAGAGCTCTCACCTTTGTTCTCACCACCTGCAATGCTGTGTTCAAGGCCTGAAAGTGCATCTTCAGTTTTTTCAAGTCACTTTGTCAGCTTTCAGTGGAATTTTAAATTTTCTGGGTATTTTTTGGAATGTGTTTCATTTATTCTAATTTTGTCTTATATTCTTCAAGATTTCCTTTTTTCAAGCAAGGGCTTATTGCACTGAGCCATCTCCTTTTTGTGGAACTGGGGATTAAACTCAGACCCTTGTGCTTGCCAGGGAAGTGCTTATTCATGAACAATTATTTTTATCACAGTTGTCATTTCTATTTTTTAACCTGAGAAATTATTTCTGACCTGATTTCTTCTATAGCCTGATGGAATCATTTTTATAGTCAAGTTGCTACCATTTCAGAAATTTCAGGTGTGTGACTTCTGATTTTTTGTATTCCTGCGGGTCCTGCACTTGTTCTGGGTTGGCTGGAGGTCTGAGATTGCATTTTCTCCTTCATCTTGACATTTTCTTTCTTTTTTTTTTGCGGAACTGGGGATTGAACTCAGGCCCTCGCGCTTGCCAAGGAAATGCTTATTCCACCGAGCCATCTCCCCAGCCCATCTTGACATTTTATATTTTGGAAATTTTAAATTTTGTTTTCTGTAATGATCCTTGTGAGTTTTGGGAGTAGGTAGTTGTATCACTAGTATCAAGGCCTCTCCTGGAAAAGTCTATACAGCAGGCGTATCTTCTATGTGTAGGAGATTCTAAGTTTGTGTGTGTCCTAGTACTGATTTTTTTTATAACTCATTATTTTGTTATCTATTATTATTTGGATTTTGAATGAAATTGATGGAGTAGGAGCCAGTGGAGGAATCCTGTTTGATCTGGAAATTTTCTGTGGAGAGTCCAAAAGGTTGGAGAACCAAATTCCCAAGATCTTTTAGTTCACCTAACATCTTTTAGCCTTTCACTACGCTTTTCAGTTTGCTTAGGTAAGCTCATACAAGCTTCTCTTGCTTGATGCATGGACTTGCTTTTCTAGTATAGCATTATAGTCTTCCAGGGCTTCATCTGGTTTGTCCATCTTCTTGTACAGCTCTGCTCTTCTCAGTATTGAACCAATGTAGCTGGGATTTAACTGAATTGCCTTGCTGAAGTCCCTGATGGCCATCTCCCTCTTGTCCTGTTTGGAAGCAGAGTAGATCTGTCCTTCTGGAAGCCTCCCAGGGACCCTGAAGGGCCTGAGTGTAAGAACTCTCATCTACTACGTAATCTCCTTTCTTTTCTTAAACTGTTAATTTGCTTCTTCCTTTAGCCTAGTGGCTTCTTCTCCTCTTTTCTGTTTCTCTTCATCTGGCATATTTTTTCCACATCGAGTAAATATTCTTCATCTAGTTCCAAGGAATTCACACCATCGTCAGCTTTGTTGTGAACCTTATCTGCTCCTGACTCCTCCTCAAATGAGGCACTGCAGTCATGGAAACACTCTTCTTCACCCTGGTCCTCATCACCCTTGAGCAGCTTGCTCTGAGAATGCTGATCTTCGGGATCAGGAGCTGCAGGCCTGGCACAGTCTGCTTCCTGGGGCTCTGTAATCTTCAAACCATTGACCAGATCCTTTGGAACCTTACTGTTCTCTGACTTCTCCTCCATTCTGATTTGTTAGGGGGGTGAGGCTGAAGCTAGCCTCACAGCTCTGCTGCCTTCCACCTTCCAAGTCTGTTACTTTCCCAATTCATGTAGAATGGAATTTTGGTTTCTGTTTGGCTCAGTTCACAGTCTTTTCATGTAGGCCTGTGTTGAAAGTATTATTCTAGAGTTTCCCGATATTGTTACATCAGTAGAACAACTGATTACAACACATACGAATTCCTAGCTATAGTAGTATAATTAGCAATAATGATAGCATTAAGCACAATTTAGAAACAGAGAAACTGTGATAACTATTGATTTAGCACTTTAGACTATAGAAACAAACACTATCAATTATAAATTAGGAGTTTTTATGCAAATTATTTCCCCTTGTTAGAATAACGTGCGTTCCCCCGTGAGAGCTTGTTGCCGTGTCCCAGGCAATGCCCAGGCTGGGTGCCCATCCTGCAGTGTAGCGTATGGGCCAGGCACCTCAGTTCCTTCACAGCAAGTCTCCTGCGATGGTGGAGGGGGATGGGCAGGGCTTCCCCCTCCTGTGTGGATTCCTCATCCGCAGAAGGCCGGTGGGTGGGGGCTGGGGTTACGCCCTCCCGTGCAGCTTGCTGAGTCCCCTGATGGTGAGGGGCAGAATGACCATTTTTTCTAATATTTCCAATTTGTTGGAATATAAATGTTATAAATAGTTTTCCTTTGTATTTCTGTGGTCTATTGATTTTACCTTATTTCTGCTCACTTTGGATCTTTATTTTTTGCTTTCTATGAAAGTTTATTATTTACTATGAAGAACTGCAAATACATATGTAATGTGGTCACAAAGGACTGACTACAACACTGGTGAAAGTATTGAAGGCACTCATCAACAGAGGTTAGATTAAGGACTGAAATATAAAATATTGATACAGTCAAGACATACACTTACGTGCTTAAATTTTCCTATAGTTTGACTTCTTCTGTCAACTGTGGTCACCTTTGCTGGCATGGTCACAAGTCACCACCGTGCTCATCATTATTTATGCATAGAGAATCATCCCAAACTGTGTCTTCTGGGGGACCAAGTTTTGAGCTTTGGGAAGGTGTGACACCTGCTTTCTATTTTGAAAGACCTAACTTTATCGTTATCATCAGCGTTTTAGAGAACCCAACCACTGAGCAGCACACGTAAGTATGTAAGTGACACTTGCCCCTGGTTTTACTTTCTCTCTCCTAATGACTTCTGAATCGTCAGCCAGCTGTCCAAGCTTCAAGCATTTGAAAGAAAAGTTGAATTTAAACATTCATCTTGCTGCTTTGCAAAGCCTTGTTGTTGAGCCCACAGCCCATTAGTCTCTGCCTGCTTCTTCTTCTTTTTTTTTTTTTTTGTCTTTTTGAGACAGGGTCTCACTATGCAGTTCAGGCTGGCCTCGAACTCACTTTGTAGCTCAGGCTGGTCTCGAACTCACAACAATCCTCCTGCCTCAGCCTCCCGAGTGCTGGGATTACAGGCATGCGCCACCATGCCCGGCTCTGCCTGCTTCTTGACATGAACATAGCTCTCTATGTCAGGGTCAGGGTCCTCTTTGTTATCAGATCTCCTACCCAAAGACTCATCTTTTAGAATATTTAGCTTACTGACTTAATTGTATTGCTCTCCTGATAGATTAGTGAATTGCTATCTTTTGAAAGTGCACATAGTTGGGCCGGGAGATAGCTAGGTGGCAAGATCCTGAGTTTGATCTCCAGTACAAAAAAAGAGAGAGAGAGAGAGAGAGAGAGAGAGAGAGAGAGAGAGAGAAAGTGCACATGTAATCCCTTCCATTATAGCCTTCATTTTTGGAAAATGTTCCAATTTTTTTTTTTTAATTAAAGTTCATTGGTCCAACATAGAAATATATAATGATAACATTAATCATAGGGAACTCACCCCTGTATGTGCTATATCTTAATTCTTCTTCCTTTGGGAAGGGAGAGTAGTCCAATATGCTGTCTACTGCATTTCCATCTCTTGGAGTTTCAGTGCCAATAGTTTAAGTATCTGAAGTTGTGGATGGGCGCACCTAGCCAGATCGGCCTAGTGGCGTGGAAAAATGCAAAGCAGGAGTCCTTTCCTCTCAAAGGGCACTGGGAAACTCCAGAGACAGAAGACGGTCTCTGCCCTCGCATTTAGTGCTGAGACCAGGTGCATACGTAGCACAAGGCCTTCTACAGTCTCAGCTGAAGTACGCACACATTTCTTGGATCTGACTTGGGCCCTGTCACAGACCTGCGGGACATCAGTGGGATTTTACTTGCTTTATTCATTTTCCTTTTTATGTATGGTTGGTGTTTTCTTTTGCTTGTCTTTATGATTTTTAAAAAATTCTTTTTTACTATTTAGGTCCCTTGCCTTTGTTTTTGCTTTGTTATACTAATTTTCTTTCTCCCTTTCTTCAACTATCTCTATTGATTCTACAACATTTTCATGTGAGTCAATGTTGCCCCTTTGGTTTCTGGTTTACTTCAATACTCCTTCACTTTCTCTTTCATTCTTTCTTTCCCATGTCCTTCAGTTTCTCAAAACTGGGGTGATAACCTTTACCCTCCAGCCCGGCTTCCACTATATGTGACCTCATTCTGTCTTGCCCCACCAACGCAACTACTTGGGAAAATCATTCCACTAAAGGAGACACTATTGTATGCAATTTCCTGGTAATATGTTGCATTCTGTATAATTAGAGAGTTGGCCTCTCAGGTTAACAGTTGCCACAGTTAGTCAGTAGCTAGATAGCACTTCATGCTATTGGTATTGCTCACTGTACTATATTAGCCAGGATGTCATACCTGTTACAATGAGTTTTTCTGCCTTGTATGACAGAACTGTAGTTGTACTTGATCATAACCATAACCATAGCCCAGTACCAAAGGACTGGGTGCTGAGCCAAATAGCAATTTCTCATCCTTACTAAATTTGTAGGGTAGATTCTTGTGATAGACACAAAGACCAAGAACCACCCAGGGGCCGGGGAGATGGCTCAGTGGAATAAGCGCTTCCCTGGCAAGCACAAGGCCCTGAGTTCAATTCCTGGTTGTGCACCACCCATATCTAGAAGGCATCCCTGAGGAGCAGGTGTTTTCTAGGGAAGCCTGATGCTAGTGGTACAGCTATGAAATTGGCAGGGCAGGCCAATGGGATAGCTTAGCAGAGTAAGCGCCTGCTTAGGCAAGTGTGGGACCAGGGTCCAATCCCTAGCAGCACACGCTGTGCTGGCCCTGCCCTGTGTGCATGGTGGTGATGCCTATAATCCCAGTGCTGGAGAAGCTGAAAGCAGGAGGATCAGTGCAAGTCCAAGCTGTGTAGTAAGACCCTGTACCAAATACGTAAAAAAGGATATTGGCAATCATTAACACAAAGTAGGCTAAATAAGTAACATAAAAGGGAAAATAAAGTAAAAGTACAAAATAGAAATGACAAGATGCAAAAGCCCATAGCCCATCCAGGAGAAGTCCAGGTCAAAATGAGACAGAAAGAATGAGAAGCCAACCACAGGAACATTCTAAGATGATAGTATAGCAGTGAAAAGCCAAATGAAAGAGGCGAGAGAAAAAATGATCTCTCAGGATGAAAATGAAAGATAGAGTGAAACAGGTTAAAAATGGAGCTTAGCAAAGTGATGGAAACCATGTTTTCTAAACATATGGACAAACAGAAATGAAGGAGCTTAAAATCTGCACTGAAGGTACACACAACAGATCCAATGAAAGCAATATGATGGAATATCAGACACAGAAGACAGGATTGTGGATAGCAACCATGAAAAGAAAAATGTCTTAAAAAAAGGAAGAGACCATGAAAAATCAATTCAAAAGTTGAAAGGTGAAGTAAAGAGAAATGACATAAGATTGCTTGGCACCAGTCAGAAATCTGGAAACAGTGCAAATGCCATAAAAAAAACTCTTCACAGAAGTAATGGCAGAAAACTTTGATAACATGGATAAAGAATTTGACATGCAAGAAATGAAGCATAGAGAACACCACAGCAACACACACACACACACACACACACACACACACACACACACACACATATATTCATTCCAAGAATTCAGCACCAAAATAGAATATTAAAAGTGGCTAGACTGGTTTGAAACTGCATTATTGCTATTTTTTCTCATTAAAATGAATAAAAAATTTAAAAAAGAATCAATAAAAAAGTGGTTAGAGAACAGAAATAAATCACTTATAGGGGAAACATCCGAATCACAGTAGAGCTCCCAGCAAAACACTCCAGGGCTAGAGAGCTTGGAGTGAGGCGTTTCGATCCCTGAAAGAAAACAATTTCCCATCCAGACTGGTGTGTCCACAGTACTGTCTTTTACAATCAATGGAGAAATAAGATTCTTCATTCTCATGACCATCAAAGTAAGATTTCAGAGGGCTCTGAAGATATATTAGAAAGAAAAAATGAAGACCCCAAGTAAGAGAACACCGATAGAAAGAATCCACCAGAGAAGAAAGACAGGGAACCAACAACAAGAAAATAACATGACAAAGACAAGCCAGTACACATCCAAGATAACCATAAATGCAAATGGTCTCAGTAAAAAGAAAGTGGCACAATGGATTAAGAAATAAAATAAAAATATATGCTGCATTCAAGGAACATATTTAACTTAAAAAGCAATCAATAGACTGAAAATGGAAGGATGGAAACACAGCGCTCCGCGAGACAGAAGCCCACGAAGAGGAGAGGCAGACACTGTGTTTGCACACAGTGTGGACATCAAGCCAAGACCGATCAAAAGAGAAAAAGAAGGCTGCTACACCCTTGTTAAGGAAGGTTCCAAGAGAGGGGATAACAATCCTACATACGTATGTAACAAATACCAGAATACTAAGTAGGTAAAATGAATATCAAGAGACATAAAAATCAAATAAGTATTAACACAGTTGCAATGGGTGAACCTAATACCCCACTTTCAAAATTAGACAGATCAAGCTGAGAGTTCTGGTGCACGCCTGTAATCGCAGCACTTGGGAGGCTGAGGCAGGAAGAATCTTTTGAGTTTGAGACTGTCTGGGCTACAAAGTGACTTAAGGCCAGCCTGAACTGTGTAGTGAGACCCTGTCTCAAAAAGACAGAAAAAGAAAAAAGAAAAACAAAATGAGATAGATGAATTATACAAAAAGCAATACAGATTTGCTTATGTCCTGGGTCCTCACTGACCTTGAATGGCTAGGGCCACAATGTTGGCTCTCCTTGCAGCCCTTTTGTTTACTAATTTTTGGTCTGCAAACTTACATTGTTAACCTGCCAGAAGAGAAGCTTAATGATATTATTACCCTATAACATAGACAATTGAGTTTAACCTCACTATCTGTCTGAGTATCAAATATTTTAGACAGAACACGGAACAGTTATTTTCCACCAAGTATTGATATGTTAACCTTTAAATCCCTACAGAATGTGAAGAAAAAACAAAAAATTAAAAAACATTGGAATAAACAATTACATATTTTTACATATAAATTTAGAAATCTAACCATATACAGTATTGTAGCAGGACAGCCCTATGACATTTTTTTCTTGTCTCTTGTTCTGTAACATCCTGTAACTCAGTGGATAAAGGAGATTATGGGGCCACAGAAGATTGATGATGTAGGGTGTGCCTAAGGAGAGTCACATGGAGAGAAAACATTCTCTCAGGCTTTCACAGAGAGCAAATTGGTCAAGCAATGGCTGTGACTCATCCACGTGGCTGACACTGACAAGGGATCCACACACCGCAGTACAGGGTTTCAGGGTAAACCCTGTGGGGATTGGACTGACCTTGTCAGATACAGAAGTTACATTTCTTGTCATATAGGTCTTGTTTTATCTTGGTCTTAACCATCTAGCAAAAACGTATAAAAGCAAGGTATAAAAAGTAAAGCCATATTAATATACTGAGCTGTGAAAGGCTCAAGTCAACAACTTCTGACATTGCCAGTCCTATGGATAACCCACTACTATTATGGACTACTGGACTATATTGGATTATTTTGCTGAATTCACACATCTACAATATTTAAATGGCAATGGAATACTCATCTTTAACAAAACTAAACAAAAAAGGGGATACAAATGAAGGACCGTTTTTTTTTTGGCGGGATTGGGGGTTGAACTCAGGCCCTTGTGCTTGCCAGGGAAGTGCTTATTCCCCTGAGCCATCTCCCCAGCCCCTGAAGGACCATTTTGTATCTGTATATGCAAAATAGTTAGGATAGATATAACACTTCTCTTAATTCAACAAGAATAAAGATTTGCACTAATAGTGTTTGGACAGGATATCATGTCTGTATCTTGTACTATGAATAACTACTACAAAGACAATAATATGCAATGTATTAATTGTTGTAACTATCCTACTAACCTGTTTTGAAACCGTCTCATTTGTTTCACAATAAAATTAATAAGCAATAAAGAAATATCAGAACTAAACCAAACCTGTGAACAAATATACTTAGTAGATGTTTACAGAGTGTTGTGCCCCATAACACCAGAATACACATTCTTTAAAAAAATTGTTTTAAAAATATATTATACACTGGGTGTGGTGGCGCAGGCCTGTAATCCCAGCACTCGGGAGGCTGAGGCAGGAGGATTGTTGTGAGTTCGAGACCAGCCTGAGCTACAAAGTGAGCTTAAGGCCGGCCTGAACTACATAGTCAGACCCTGTCTCAAAAAAGACAAAAAAGAAAAAAAAAGATGTTATAAAATAGTATTATTTATTAATTCTTTAATTTTAATGAGAAAGAAATAGCAATGAGGCAGTTTCAAAACAGGGTAGTAGGACAGTTACAGTAATTAATACATTGTATATTTTTGTCTTTGTAGTACTTATTCTGAGCATAAGATGTAGACATGATATATTGTCTGAACAATAGCAGTACAAACCAGAGAGATAGCTCAGTGACATGGTGCCTGCCTGGTAAGTGCAAGTCCTTAGTTTGATCCCTGGTACAAAACAAGCAAACAAACAAACAAACAAAAGTTTATTCTGAAGGGGCCTGGGAGATAGCTCAGTGACACAAGCACCTGCCCGGTGAGTGCAAGGTCCTGAGTTTGATCCCAGGGACCGTAAAAAAATAAAATAAAAAACAGTATTAGTACAAATCATTGTTCTCATTGAACTAAGAAAAAGTAGCTGTATACTTTTCCTATTTTGTAAAATAGTATTGAAAAAGAAAAAAAATTCAAATGATACAGAACCTCACTAAACAAAATAATATGAATTTGTTAGTATTTGTTGTATTGCATAATTTTGTCATCAAATTAGTTGTTCAGATTACCAGATATATGCATATAAAATTGGAAAAAGAAAAGAAGAATGAAAAAAGTGATAAGAAATTAAGAATTGAGAAAAAGAAAACAATGAAAACAAGCCACACACACACACACACACACACACACACACACACACACACACACACACACATGCTGAGCTGCCTGCAAACTCCAGTTTTCTTGAAGTTTATGGCTGTTAACATTCTACATTCAACTTCTTCTTCTTTTTTTTTTTTTGTCTTTTTGAGACAGGGTCTCACTATGCAGTTCAGGCTGGCCTTAAGCTCACTTTGTAGCTCAGGCTGGTCTCGAACTCACAACAATCCTGCCTCAGCCTCCCGAGTGCTGGGATTACAGGCCTGTGCAGCCATGCCCGGCTTCTACATTCAACTTCTAACACAGCCGTGGCTGCTGAGGAGGAGCGGTCCCCTGTCATGTTTCCTATTTCAACGTGCTTGGTGCTAGATCAGATCATAAACTTGTGCCTGCTGCTCCCATTGCAGTGCTGGTGTAACTAATCTTTCTGCATGGTCAGCAACTGAGCTTTAAACACCAGAGCTAAAAGGATGACTGGATTGAGAGGACAAAGTGCCCTTTGTCCCCGGCCCTCCGCGGTGGGCAGAGTGTGGTGGTGAACAGTAACAGCCCGTCAGGCTGGAGCAGCAGAGCGCTGGGTGAGGAGGGCCCGCCTGGGGATTGTTGCCAGCAACATGGAAAGGAGAACTGAAGAGGAAGACTGGGTGCTGGCGGTTCCGCTGGAGGACAAGGATACAGTGGACGTGTTCCAGCAGCAGGCCGGAGCTGTCTCCTGAAAGGGGAACCTGAACCAACTCTGCTCCAGACTCTGGTCTTACAGACCCAGAATGCAGGCTCAATTAGAAAACTGCAGTTTGGTTCCTCCACATCCTGTATGGGTTTCTCTGTTCTTGCCTTTACCCCTCCCCTATTCCTTTATTCTACATGGTATCGAAGTGGCCAACAATATGTTTTTTTTTGTGTGTGTATGTGTGTGTGTGTGTGTGTGTGTGAAACGGAGATTGAACTCAGGCCCTTGCGCTTGCCAGGGAAGCGCTCATTCTACTGAGCCATCTCCCCGGCCCCCAAGAATATGTTTTGACTGACATCAAATGGAGATGGAACAGGGAATCACTAGTTCTGTGAAAATAATCCCCTCTCCATTAGTGGTGCCCTTGGCAGCTGTTATCTTTATATTCCAGCAAGTTTTTGCTCTTATTGTTTTAACAGAAAAGACAAGATAAAATTCTTTGCATACCTTGTTTGATTGGAAAACTTTAATGCTTTTCATTTATCATTGTAAAACCAAGGACAACTGTATAACGTTTTTGTATGTAGCTGTGATATTTAGGGAAATTTGTCTTTAAGTAGGTGTACTCTCTTTAAAAAAGAAGAATCCTAGATAGTTTTCCCTTTAAGTCAAGTGTCTTGTTGTTAAATAAACTTCTTGTTCAAAAGAAAAAGATGCAAGGGTGGCCCCAGACAGGATCCAGGGAAGCTGCCCCAAGAGGAGACAGAAAGCCCAACTCATGCCCTCCCACACTAGGTCTGGACTCTGGAAAAGCAGGGCAGGGCTCTCAAGGGAGCAGAGCCCCCAGATTTGTGAGGCAGGATCAGGAGCTGCCCCCTTCCCCCCAAGGCTGTGGGCCATGAGGGCAGCCAGGTTCACTGGCTGTGGGGTAGAAATCTGTGGAGTCCACAGGCTCTTTATTTGCCTAATATTCCTGCACGCCTTGGAGTGAGTTCCCAGGGAAGGACTGAATAAGGGATGGTGGCTACGGGTGACTTTGTCCTGAGGCTTCCGCAGCCCTGAGCGTGGGCTTTTACAATTCAGCCTTCCTTTCCCTCCTTGCTGCAAAGCTCTTCTGCACTGTCCTCCCTCGGACAGTGCTGATGCCACTAAGACTATTCAGAGCTTCGCCCATGGCAGTTGAAGGTGCAGTTTTTGAGGAAGAAAAGCTTCATTGAGGGCCAGAGAGATGGCTCAGTGGAATAAGTGCTTCCCTGGCAAGCGCAAGGACCTGAGTTCAATTTCCCAGTTCTGAAAAAAGAAAAAAAAAAAAAAAAAAAAAAAAAGAAACGCTTTATTCAGTGTACCAGTTTTTTAATTTAATAGAGACTGAGACCTGAACGGATTGGAATTTAGTGAGGTTTTATTAGCTGGTCCTGTGGCTGACCAATGAACTCCACACAGGAAGTGCCAACCAACAGCAAAATAGAAATAAGCACAGTCTTTTATAGCAAGTAAAACACATTCTGTTGACACATTGCAAACTGTTTATGACTAAGGGGTCTTTCCCAGTTCAGTGATAAGCACAACTTACCTCGTGGGGGCCTGTTGAGCTACTTGTTTTTACAAGATACTTCTTAAACTAACTACGTTCACAGGAAACTGTTAGGGTTGGATTTTACTTTAGTTAGCTGTCTTGACAAGAACCAGCCACTCACTGGTAAACAACCTTCAACAGAGATATGGGTAAGATAACACACATTCCTCAGAGTAAACAACAGGAAGCGTAAGGTTTCTCCTCAGTAATTTTCCACAGTTATAGCACAAAAACGTGGTGAACCCATTACATTCAGTGGCCCGGGAAAGGGGAAACAGAAGTCTTGGTCACAAGTCAGCTGCAGCGGTTGGGGGAACATCACACCCAGGACCAGAGCAGTGGTGGGCAGAGCTGCTCTGGGGAAGGGCGAGGGTGTCTGTGTCCTCTGAGGAAGAGGCACGCTGGGTGCCATGGCCTCGACGTGTCCCAGGCTGGACTGCCTGGGCAGGGTCCTCAGCCCTGAAGGGGTGGGGAGGGAGCAGGCAACTGCAGCCGAGTTTAACCCGGGTTATGGTTCTGGACAAAGCACTTCTCAAGTGGACAACACATTTCAGGCAGAGCTGAGCGTCACCAGTCCTTTGGGTCTGTGACCCTCAGCACTCCCCAAGGAGCAGGAGGCTCCGTGAAAGGGAAAAGGGATGGCACAAGCTGCTGAGGGGGTGGCGGGGTTCACAGGCCACAACTCACATCTCCCTGTGTTCAGCTGGGCAGGGCTTCTCAGGACAGGATGGTGGACACAGAGGACAATAGACAGCACAAGCCTGTGCTGCCCCTGCCAGTCTAGGCTTTGACCTGCCCCACTCTTCCCAGAACCACATCAGACTTCCTGGGCCTCCACCTGCACTTTCTTTCCCTTTATCTGTGGAGGTAGAGGTCACACCCTCAGCTCAGGTAGCGAGGAGAAGCACCTGAGCCTTAGAAACCTGAACTGCAACTCTCCCCAGGCACACTATAGAACTTGGATCTCTTTCCTCTGTAGCTCCATAATCTCCTTGTTCAGAAAATTTGGAGCTCAACTGAGTTTCATGATGTTGCAGTACAGGTTCTCCTATGTCCTGAGTCTTCGCTGACCTTGAAAGGCTAGGGCCAAAATGTTGGCTGCCTTGTGGCTCTTCTATTTCTCCATTTCTGATCTGTGAACTTAGGTTGTTAACCATCCAGAAGAAAAGCTGATTAGTATCCTGCAGCATATGCCATTCACTTTCCCTTATCTGACTCAATTATTTTTAGTTGTTGTACGTTTCCATTTGTATTTCTTCTTTTTGCTTCTTATACTAGGGAGACTATACGAAATTTACACATGTGTGTCTGGTTTATTTCACTTATGAGCATATGTTCAAGTGGCATACATTTCAATATAAATGCTTCAAGCTTGTCATTCTTAATAGCTGAGTAATACTCCATTATATAGAAATACCACATCTTTTTCAACCATTCCTCATGTGATGGACATCTTGGTTGTTTCCAAGATTTTGCTATCACAAATTGTGCTGCTATAAACATAGGTACACATATATCACTATGATACAATGTTTTCAGTTCCTCTGGGAAAATTCCCAGTAAGGGGATAGCTGGCCTGAATGGGATTTCTAGTCCTACTCTTTTGAGGAGTCTTCACACTGACCTCCACAATGGTTGTACCAGTCTACATTCCCACCAGCAGTGGAGAAGTGTTCCCTTTTCCCCACAACCTCTCCAACATTTGTTGTTGGTTGATTTCCTTATGATAGTCATTCTTTCTGGGGTGAGATGGTATCTCAGTCTTGTTTTTATCTGCATTTCATGGATGACTAGCAACATGGAGCATTTTTTCATATATTTATTTGCTTCTTTAATTTTGTCCTCTGAGAAATGTTTATTCATCTCAGATGCCCATTTCTGAATTGGGTCTTTAAATTTGAGGGCCCTGTTATATCTTAGTTCTTTATATATTCTAGAGAGCAGACCTTTGTCTGAGTGCTTATTAGTTAGGATTTTTTCAAAATTTGTGGGTTGTCTTTTCACTCTGTTGACAATTTCTTTTGATGTGCAGAAGCTCCTCAAGAAGGGTTGACCCCAGTTGTTGATTCTTTCAAGTGCTTCCTGTGCGAATATATGTTTTTTCATGAGTCACATGGAGAGAAATCTTTCTCTCAGGCTCTCACAGAGAGCAAACTGGTCAAGCATTGGCCGTGACTCATCCACATGGATGACACAGACAAAGGATCTACAGAATAAGGTACAGGACTACAAGATAAACCCTGAGGGGACTTCACTGACCACATAAGAAACATAAAGTACATGTGTTGGTATATAGGTCTTGCTCTGTCTAGGTCTTAACCATCCAGCAGAAAAGTATAAAAATGAAGTATACATCACAGGCCCATAATATTAAGCTGAGCTAAATGGGTGTAGTCGACAACTTCTTCAGATAACTCACTATTGTTGTGGAATGCTGGACTCTGTTGGATTGTGTCGCCGTGTTCAGGCACCTAAGTTAGTTGAATGACAGTGGAGTGCCCATCTCTGACAGGTGTAGACAAAGGAAGGGGTATAGAAAGGAAGAATCATGATGTGTGTGTATACACAGTACAGTTGGGATAGATAACACCGTGCTTGTACATAATCCTATGAGAGGCAAGATTTGCACTAATGGTGGTTGGACAGGATATTATGTTGGCTTCTAGTACTATAGACAATCACTAGGAAAATAACAAGGTATAAAGTATTAATTATTGAATCTTTGATGTAATTCAGGTATAAAAAATAAGATATGCAAACAGCTACTCTCTTAATTTACTGATAAGGACATATGCTATCATAATGTCTGTAAGTATAACATCATGTATGCACCTTCTATGATACCAAAACATTATGAAAACAGTTTGCAATGTATTAATTTATCAAATCCATCTTATCAAGGTATCTTAAAACTGTCTCATTGATATTTGTACTTCAATAAAATAAAAATTAAAAAACAAAACCAAAAAACAAACACCTGCACCATGTTGCTAAAAAACAAAAAAGAACCCTGAACTGCGGCTTTACACACCCACGAGCCCTCTCAGTCAGGCAGGAATCTGACCTGCAGTCAGGGCGGAGCTCACAGGTGCAATGCAGAGGCCCACCATCCTGCCTGTGCACAGCCCCAGCTGCCCACCAACAGCGCCAGGCCTGCGTGCAGAGACAGCCTCCAGCAGAATGGCCTCAGGTGCCCTAGAAGGGACCCCAGCAACACTGTCATCTCAGCCAGCATGGCAGAGGTGTAGCCCAGGAAGAGCCAGCCGGACACTTATCACGTCTCGCCCAGCTGTGTGGACTCCAGAATGAGTTGAATTTTAGGTCAAGTAAGAGGAAATAAAGCAAGATGGCACGGGGTTCTCCTTGTATCATGGGGTAGAGATGAAAGTGCACAAGAAGAGAGCCCAGAAGCATAAAGAGGGGTGCAGTCAGCACTGAAAGGAACTCTCTCCTGTGGCTAAAGAAAACCAATGTGGGAAGAAAACAGAAGGGGTCTGAAAAGAAGGAGGAAAACCAGGAAAGCACTGAATTCACAAAGTCCCAAAAGAAAGGAATAAAAGAGAATTGTATGGGGGGAGCAGTGTTCAGCATGGTCATGGAAGACAGGCTTGAAACTCTGCCTGGCTCGCTTGGCCAAAGGAAGGGCTGCAGGGTGTTCCGCCAGTCACCATGAGAGGAAGGAGGAAACAGCTCTGCGAACCCAGCGTCACCCCATCCCTGCTGTAAAGGGCCCTGGGATTGAGAGGGGGACACCAAGGGGGTGGCACTGTGCATGTGCCTGTCACCTCTGAACTCCAGTCCTGCAGGCGCAGGGCCACGGCACCCTCTCCTGCCATCAGAGAGTCTTTGGGCCCCACACTGGAAGGACCTGCACCCTGCAGCGCAGAACCTCCAGGTGGGGCCAGAAGGAGTGAACGCCCCAGAGGAGGAAGGAACCCTGGGCTTCCAGTGAGGGGCACACCCAAGGTGTGCCGGGAGCAGAGCCATCCCAGGTGGACTCTGTGTTCCTAGGAAGAGGAGAAGGGCCATGGCCTTCCCACCCATGAGGAGCAGCAACCCCTGGGTGTCTCCCTGGCATGGCTCAGGGTAGGCAGGGAGGAAATGGGCAAAGCTTGGCCTGCTGCTCTGGACCCAGGGCTGAGAAAGCCCAGCCCCCTGCAGCATCCCTCTAAGCAGAAACCTGTGCAAGGCATGAATAAGCACAGTGCCCAAAGTCCACTCAGGGAATGGAGACAGGACGGCCATCCTGACGCTGCAGTGTCCAGAAATACAGTGTCTCTTGGTTACTTTTCTCTAGTTTCTGTGACAAAATACCTGACACCCGATATTAAGGAAGGAAGGAAGGGTTTATTCAGCTCACAGTTAGTGGAGGTGTCGGTCCATTGTTACCTGGCTGAAGGTGGAGTGACAGAGGGCAGCAGTTCATGGAGGTGGAAGAACAGCAAAGAGCAAAAGGGGGAGCAGCAGCTGCGGCAGCGAGCAAGCCTCTCTCCCTTCATGCAGTGTATCCATGCTATGCACCCGAGCGCTGGAGTAGCATTCACAAGCATAATCCCAGCATTGGACTGTGAATTAATCACCGATCCTAGAAGCCTGCCCAATGACTGCATGACACAAACCATGACACATGGGTCTTTGCTAGGGTTTCATCATCTGAGATAGGAACCACAAGGCCACGTGTTCTTTTTCATGATCAAAGAGACTAAATTCTCAGATTACATCTGGCAACGCCATGGTAAGGGTGCTGTGTAGCCTTTTAATTTTCTTAAAGGCGTGTTCCTGTTTGCCTCCCCACTCCAGGGGTGTATTCCTGGGCTGTGAGGGAAGCACACAGTGGCTTGACCTTCCTCCCGTTCACATTGTGGGATCCAGGTCTTGCAGCTGCTCCCAAGAACTCGTGGAGCTGTCTCACACAGCCTGGTCTGGGGATTAGCAAATGACTTGTTACCTTTCAGGTCCATGGGATCACTGCCCCTCCGTGATAACAGATTCCAGATACTGAAGAGGGGCTCCACGCATGTGGGCCTTCTTCCAGGATAATTGCAGCCAGTGTCCATGAAGCTGCAGGAGGGCCTGTGTTCCCTTCTCACAGGGTTGTTTTCTCTGGCTGGCCAGTCATCAGCATACTGAGCTGCACACTTCAGTTCATCTCTGAGGAGGGTAGACAGGTGAGTGACTGGGGTTCTCCAAACAGGGTAAGAGGGACTGAAAGCCCTGAGGAAGCCTTGTCCAGATCAACTGTGTCCTTTTCTTCCCCGTGCTGGGGTCTTTTCATTCAAAGGCCAAGAGTTGTTGATTTTGAGGGGCTAACCACACGCAGAGGAATGCACACTTGAGATCTAAACCAGTTTACCATGCTGCTGTCAGTGGGACCAAGAGCAGCAGAGTGTGAGGGTTAGGTTCAGCGGGGTTCAGTGGACACAGCATTGTGGATGGCCTGGAGGTCTTGGACTGGTCGGTACCCATTTCCCCAGGCTTCTTGGCAGGCAGTAGGGGTGTTCTCTGGGGGGACTGACATTCTCGGAGAATTCCTGACCCCTGATGTCATTTGATGTGTTCCGGGGTTCCAGTTCATGTCTCCCTACGTATGGCATGCTGTTTTAGTTTGACAGGTGTTGCCCCTGGCTTGAGGTTTACTAGGATTGGGACTTTGATCTTGGTTAGTCCTGGTGGGGACTGTTCAGCCCAGACTTCTGGATGTGCCTCAAGCAGGTCTGGTGTTTGACTTTACTGCATATGGCAGACTGAGGGATTTGGTCCAAAGTCTGGAGCTCACTGCACTGTCTGTGCAGTTCTGTATCAGGTGGTGGATGGGCCCGTGATGTGAGGCTATATAAGTCAAGAGGCCAATGGTCTGTGAGAGATGGCTGTACCAGGAGGCTGATGGGTCTGCGATGGAAACCAGAAGACATCCAAGCTGACTGCAAACACCAGGCTCCTCCGAGGAAATGGAATGCTCCATCCTGTCTCAGTTCTCTTTTGTATCTTGTAAGTGGTGAGTCCCTCTAGGGTGGAGCCTGCACACCCTGAGCTGGGACCTCCGTGCCCTATGGTGTGGAATTGCTGAGCTGAGTTAGTTACGCTTTTAACTTCTCAAAGTGATACAATGTATCAGCAACTATAATCCACCCCTTGTCAATTTAGCAATTAGACATATCTTTCTAAAGCAGTGTCCAGATATCAAAATATGCATATAATTGCACTTAACATATTTAACTATCCTGAGTATAAATGGAAACACAGCAATTTTATTTTATTTTATGTATTTTGTCCAAGGTCTCACTACACAGCTTAAACTCAGCGATCCTCCTGTTTTCGGGCTCTCCAGTGGTGGGATACAGGAGTACACCACCATGCCCAGTCTTGGTGGCCAGCTCAGCATGTGGGGGCAGGGCCGACGCATGTGGTGCTGGGGTTGGAACCCAGGTCCCTGTGCTCACCTAAGCAGGTGCTTAGTCCACTGAGCTATCTCACTGGCACCCCCCCTTTTTTTGGGTTAATTTTCTTATCAAAATAGAAGGTGATTTTTTTTTTTTTTTTTTTTTTTTGCTTGATGCTTATGCTTGCCTGCTTAAGCAAAGGCAGTCAGGCTCAGCATATTGCGGTTCAAGCCCTAGATGCTCATGCCTTTCCAGACCTGTCCTTAAGGTATTCTGAGCCAGCCAACCGCCCCTCAAAATCCTTGATGCTTATGCTTAATTATTTTATAACTTTAACATTAGCACAGGTTTAATAAACCTTAAGAACCAGTATTAAATCCATGAATATTATAACAGAACCATATAGGGGTGAAATAGTACAATTATAGTCCTCTTTCTGTAGCTGATCATGGGGTCATAGCTGGTATTTAGAACTATCTTTTTTTTTTTTTAACTACCCATTTAATTTTTTTTGGCCTTTAGCAAGTACCTCAGCAGGTCTTAGTTTTTTTTTTTTTTTTTTTTTTTTTTTTTTTTTTTTTTTTTTTTTTTTTTTTTTTTTTTTTTTTTTTTTTTTTTTTTTTTT
>PVKA01019376.1:0-20768 GCA_004027165.1 Ctenomys sociabilis | reverse complement strand
CTCTTGCACTCCAGGTGTGCTCTGTTTCCTCAGAGCAGCTCCAGTCTTCTCAGCCAGCTTGGACTCCATCTCCTGGCTTCTAGTGCAGACTCTTTGGCCTCTGCCTTGCACCCTTCACCTTCTGGTGTAGACTCATTAGCCTTCCATCACAGAACCATCAGCCTCCTGATATGGACTTGCACGGAGCAGTGCAGTAAGCTCCAGACCTTGGGCTGAAGGAGACCTTCAGCCCCAGTTGCCCTCTGCACACTTCCTCATCCAACTGAGGCTCACCATCACAAGCCAGTCTTGTAATTCCCTATACATTTCTACATTGTGAGTTATATCTGTTCCTCTAGTAAAACCCTGACTGATACAACTTCCTTTTTTTGTGGGACATATGGTCTCCATTCTGTTATGTGGGCTTGTTATTGACAACATCAGGTGTTCTAGCCACTGAAGGTTAGATTGGTGGGTCTCTCAGGTGTGAAGGTTATTTGGGACCCAAGTTTAGTCAGCATATCTCTTTCCAGGAGGGGCATAGGTCAGTCAGGTAGGAAGAGGAACTTGTCAATCACTTCATGTCCAGGTGGAAGGATCCTGCTTGACAAAATGGGCAGGATGTCTGGGACCCAGTGGACCCCATGATGATGACCTTTCTGTTTGTGAAAACAGCCACCATGGTGGTCACAACTGAACAGTTAGTTCCTATGTTGACAATAAAAGTCATTGGCTGGCTTTCAATATCTGGATCATGGGCTCCCAGAAGCCAAGATTGAGAAAGCATGGACTGTGCTACCAAGAGCCTATCTGTTATATCCCAACCAGATTTGGGGTTGGGGGCTCTGGTTGGTACTGGGAGCCAGTGCTGGCATGGGGCTGAGGTCTTCTGCTTAGAATGCTTTTTTTTTTTTTTTTTTTTTTTTGTCTTTTTGAGACAGGGTCTCACTATGCAGTTCAGGCTGGCCTTAAGCTCACTTTGTAGCTCAGGCTGGTCTCGAACTCACAACAATCCTCCTGCCTCAGCCTCCCGAGTGCTGGGATTACAGGCATGTGCCACCATGTCCGGCTTAGAATGCTTTTATTTTTTCGGTGCCCAGTCTTTTTGTGGCAGGTGCATTGGTCATGGTAGAGGCCCATTGGCTGTGGGTTTTGTTCTTGGTGCCGGCCCATGACCATTATGGGTTTTTCTTTTAGTGTGGGGCCTTCGGTCTCTGAGTGGCTGGATCTGGCCTCTTGAGCACGGCCTTGAGGAGGGAGACTTTTTGTTTCTTTTTTTTTTTTTTTTCTGCTTCTTTGGGCTTCACAATCTCCATGGCTGAAGACTGGTAGAAACTTTGAGTAGCTGTGTAGCAATCATCCTGGTGACTCCTGTAAGCATTTTGAGTTTGCAGTGGGTATCAGGAGCAGACTGGGCTACAGAAACAGCATTGGCTGTTGGTTCTTGGCAGCTTCAGGATCAATGCGCATAAACTTTTTTTGTCTTATTTTTCACTTATTACCCTTTAAAAAATTTTATTTGCAAGACAGTACAGTAATACCTGGTATGTCATGACAAGAAGTACATATTTAGAAGACCAGAATGACAGGCATTCCAAGTATGACTCTTCTATTACACATTGCTATCTTCAGTGCAGTTGCTTGGTTCACAGGTGTCAGCATATATAGTTAGTTAGGGTGAGAATCTTAACACTTAACTACTAGTTTCAAAAATCTGCTGCTGTTTCTCAGGACCATTGTCTTACCCATCTAGTGTGTATAAACGAATGTTTTTGCCCTTGTATGTTTATCAGCTTTTCTCCTTGAAATGCCTCACGACATCTCTCATAGAAGTCCTCAGTTAGCTCTTCTGTTTTTTTGTTTTGGCAGAACCGAGGATTGAACTCAGGCCCTTGTGCTTGCCAAGGAAGCGCTTATTCCACTGAGCCATCTCCCCAGCCTTCTTCTGTTGTTTTTATTGTCAAAGATGGCTTTGACACATTGATAGACTTTTTAGTACCTGTGGGGACTCCTTGAAGGAGTGCTATGTGATAACAAGGCACTGTCTACCAGGACTCAGAAGTTCTCACTTGGCTTGGTCTGAGGGATGCCACTTGTGCCCAAGCTTCTGGATCTGTACGACCTTGAGGAGGCAGGACTGAGATACATTTCATGGTGAAATCTCTGATGATTCTTCATGTTTTCTAGGTGTCGAACAGAGTGTAAAGCAATGGGTGGAAATCATCCCAGATAGGGGGGTTGATCTGGATAAGTCTATGAGGTCAATAAAGGCTTTAGGCTGATCCCCACTAAATCAAAGCCAACAGAGGAAAGGAAAAGACATTAATATTGTCATCACTGATGCATGGATTCTGGCAAGTCCACCACCATGGGCCTTCTGATCCACAAATGTAGTACTGAGAAAAAACCATTGAAAAATTTGAGAAGGAGGCTGCTGAAACAGAAAGGGTTCCTTCAAGTTTGTCTTGGGCAAACTGAAAGCTGAGCATGAGTGTGGTATTACCAGTGACATCTCCCCATGGAAAATTGAGGCCAGCCAGTAATATGTGACTATAATTGATGCCTCTGGACACAGAGGGCTTATCAGAACATGATTATAGGCACATCTCAGGCTGACTGCCCTGTCCTGGTCATTGCTGCTTGAGTTGATAATTTTGAAGCTGCTATCTCCAGGAATAGGCACAGCCATGAGTGTGGTCTTCTGGCTTACATACCAGGAATGAAACAACTTTGCTGGTGTTAACAAAATGGATTCTACCAAGACACCCTACAGACAAAAGAGATAAGAGAAATGTTAAGGAAGTCAGCACCTACATTAAGAAAATTGGCCACAACCCTGACATGGTAGCTTTTGTGTCAATTTCTGGTTGGAATGGTGACACCATGCTGGAGCCAAGTGCTAATATGCTTTGGTTCAGGGGACAAAAGGTCACTTGTACAGATGGCAATGCCTGTGGAACCAACACTGTTTGAAACTTTAGATTGCATCCTTCCACCCACTCACTCAACCAACTGACAAGCCTTTGTGGCTGCCTGTCCAAGATGTCTACAAAACTGTAGTACTGGTACTATCCCTGTGGGCCAGGTAGACACGGCTCTCGAACCTGGCATGCTGGTCACCTTCACTCTAGTCAATGTCATTACTGAAGCCAAATCTGTTGAAATGAATTATGAAGCTCTGAGGGAAGCTCTTCCTGGGACAGCATGGGCTTCAGTGTCTATCAAAGATGTCCATTGTTGCAGGGCGTGGTGGCACATGCCAGTAATCCCAGCACTCAGGAGACTGAGGCAGGATTGTTGTGAGTTGGAGACCTGCCTGAGCTACAAAGTGAGCTTAAGGCCAGCCTGAACTGCATAGTGAGACCCTGTCTCAAAAAGACAAAGAAAAAAAGAAAGATGTCCATTGTGGCAGTGTTGCTGGTGACAGCAAAAACAACCCACCAATGGAAGCAGCTGGCTTCACTGCTCGGGTGATTGTCCTGAACCAGCCTGGCGAGACCAGTGCTGGCTGCACCCCTGTCCTGGACTGTCACACAGCTCACATTGCTTGCAAGTTTGCTGAGCTGAAAGAAAAGATTGATCGCTGGTCTTGTAAGAAGCTGGAAGCTGGGCTCAAGTTCTTGAAACCTGGTGATGCTGCCCTTGTTGGCATGGTTCCAGGCAAGCCCATGTGTGCAGAGAGCTTCTCTGACCTCCCGCCTCTGGGTCGTTCTGCTGTTTGTGATATGAGACAGACGGTTGCTGTGGGTATCATCAAAGTATAGACAAGAAGGCTGCTGGAACTGGCAAGGTCACCAAGTCTGCCCAGAAAACTCGGAAGGATAAATGAGTTTTATCCCTGCCACCTGCCACCCTAATCTGATAAAAGCCAGCTATGACAAACCAGCAACAAACACCATACTAAATGGTCCAATCCTGAAAGCTGCTCTTCTCTGGCTGGCACCAAGGAAGGCCTAGAAGAAAAGAAAAAGAAGTTTCCTACTGTGCCAGAACCCCTTAAGAAAAAGCAAAGACACTTTGCAGAGTTGAAGATAAAGTGTCTGAGAAAGTTTGCCCAGAAGATGCTTCACAAGACGAGAAGGAAGCTCATCTATGAAGAAGCCAGGCACTGTTATAAGGAGCACAGACAGATGTGTAGAACTGAGATCCGAATGGCTAGGATGGTGAGAAAAGCTGGCAACTGCTAGGTCCCTGCAGAGCCCAAACTGGCATTTGTTATCTGGATCAGGGTATCCATGGTGTGAGCCCAAATGCCCGCAAGGTGTTGCAGCTCCTGGCCTTCGCCAAATCTTCAATGGTACCTTCGTTAACCTCAACGAGGCTTCAATTAAGATGCTGAGAATTGTGGAGCCACACATTGCATGGGGCACCCAAACCTGAAGTCAGTGAATGAACTAATATGCAAGTGTAGCTATGGAAAAATCAGTAAGAAGCGAATTGCCTTGACAGATCATTCATTGATTGCTCAATCTCTTGGTAAATATGGTGTCATCTGCAAGGAGGGTCTGATTCATGAGATCTATACTGTTGGAAAATGCTTCAAAGAGGCAAATAACATTCTGTGGCCGATCAAGTTATCATCTCCATGAGGTGGAATTAAGAAAAAGATCACCCATCTTGTGGAAGGTGGAAATGTTGGAAATAGAGCACACCATGTCAATAGGCCTATTAGAAGGATCTATCATACTGTTTTTATGGTTTGGTCAGTTAATAAAGAATCTGCTTCCAAACTGAAAAAAAAAAAAAAACCTGAAACCTTTCACTCTAAAATTCAGAGGGGTTCAAATCCAGAGCAAGTCAAGAATGTCCACTACAATCAACCCTATTCAATATACTGCTGGAAACATTAGCCAGAACAATCAGACAAAAGCAATGAAGGAAGATAGGAAAGAAAGAAGTTAGTTCATCATTACTTGCAGATGACATGATGCTCTATAAAGAAGACCCCCAAAACTCCACAAAAGACTTGTAGGGTTAGTAATCAAATTTGGTACTGTAACTTGATATAAAATCAACACTCAAAAATTAATAGTATTCCTATACACAAACAACAAAGACCCTGAGAGAGAAATTAGGGAAACCATACTCTTCACACAGAATCAAAAATATAATGATTTTATTACTCAGGAATCGATCCACCAAAGGAAGTAAAAGATCTGTACATTGAAAACTTCATAGCTGAACTGACATCAGCAGAAACATTTCTGGTTTTGAAGACCTTACAACTACCACAGAAAACAGAAAGTTGAATATGAAATGTAATGAACAGACTAATAAAAATCACTATAATTTCATGGAAAACAATAACCAGAAACAAGAGGGTTATTTTTAAAAATGCACACATGGGTGTCAATAAGTTTCTGTAATAAAAGTTTAAAAGCTGGAGCTGCGTCCCGCGCCTTCCATTCGCGTGAGTCGTTTGCTTCGGTAGCTCGTCAGGTCCCCGGCAGCCAGGATGGTGCAGCAGATCGAAAGCAAAGAGGCCTTTAAGGAAGCATTGGCTGCTGCAGGAGATAAACTTGTAGTAGTTGATTTCTCAGCCACGTGGTGTGGGCCTTGCAAAATGATCAAGCCTTTCTTTCATTCCCTGTCTGAAAAATATTCCAACGTGTTGTTCCTTGAAGTAGATGTGGACGACTGTCAGGACGTTGCTGCAGATTGCGAAGTCAAGTGCATGCCAACCTTCCAGTTTTTTAAAAAGGGGGAGAAGGTGAGTGAGTTTTCTGGAGCAAATAAGGAGAAGCTTGAAGCCACCATTAAAGAGTTCGTCTAACTATGTTTTCTTTTTTTTTTTTTTTTTTTTTTTTTTTTGTGGAACCAGGGATTGAACTCAGGTCCTTGCACTTGCTAGGAAAGCGCTTATTCCACTGAGCCATCTCCCTGGCCCTAACTATGTTTTCTGAAGAACATAACTACAGCTGTTTAAAACTTAATTTTTTTTTTTAATTTACAAAAAATAAGTATGGGAACTATATGCGCAACTGCCATCTGATTATAAATGACAATAAAATATTAATTCTACCCTTTTTAAAAAAAAAAGTTTAAAAGCTGGGGACAAAAAAAGAAAACTTCAGTATTTTGAAAAAGGAGATCAAAGAAGATACCAGAAAATGGAAAGATATCCCTTGGATTTGCGTAGGAAGAACTGATATACTGACAATGGCCATATTCCCACAATTGCTACATAGACTTAATGCAATCTCCAAACCCCCAAAACCAAGAGATCTGAGAATCAGTGTAACAGATTAGAAGACGCAGATGTAACTGCAAATACACTCAGCCACTTTATCTTTGAAAAGCCAAGCCAATTAACTGGAAGAAGGACAGCCTCTTTAATAAATGGTGCTGAAAATATTGGCTTTTTACATGCCAAAGACTGAAACTAGACCCATGCAAATTAAAACAATGTTAGATTTCATCTCACTCCAGAAAGAATAGTTATCATCAAGAAATCAATCAATAGCAAATGCTGGAGGGGCTGCAGGGGAAAAAGGAACCCTTCTTCACTGTTGGTGAGAGGGTAGACTGGTGCAACCACTGTGTAAGTCGGTGTGGGGATTTATTAGAAAACTAGGATTGGAGTTCCCATTTGACCCAGCTATTACCTTTTTGGGTATCTTTCTGGAAGGATGGAAAACTTCGCACTGTGGGGATATATGTGTAGCCTTGTCTTAGCTGCACAGTTTATAATAGGCAAATTGCGAAGTGCTTGTCAACTGAAGAATGGATGAAAAAGGTGGTTCTTTTATACAATGGACTCAGCCGACAAGAAGGATTTGCTGGAGACATTTGTAGGTAAATGGATGCAATTTGAGACCATACTCTTCAGTGAAAATAATTAGCCTCACCTGTATAAGCAGTGTATTGTGTCCTTGGTATAAGAACCTGAAAATATGGACCAAGTATACAACAGATCCTGTGAAATGGGAAGACATTTTTCCAAAGTAAAGAGGTGACCCGTCCAGCAGGCCAATCATCGCAGGTCGCCTGGGGGAGGAGTGGGGACTGACAAAGACATGGAACAGGGACGCGAGAAATGGAGACAAGACAGGATTCTGATCAAGTCTCGTTTATTCAAGGAAGTGAGATAGCTTATATAGCAGAGGGGAGGGAAGTCAACGTCATCAATGAGGTAGATACATTAGGGTAATATTATAGGCTAATAACATCCATGTGATCAACCAAAGGAGCTTGTCACAGGAAGTCTAAAAGAACAGAGGCAGGAAGCCATAATGCAGCAATTAACAGGAAGTGTCCATAAAAGGAATCTAAAGGAAGGCTTCTGGATTATAGTGTCTCCCACACAAGAGGTCATAGATAAAAATGCTACCTGACTTTGATCCCATTTGTATCATAGCCCAAGACACACACACAGCCCCTGCATTTGTGAAAACCTTGTGGGTCTCACAACTGCCAGGACAAGGAGGTAGGGTAGGCTCTAGGAAGCAGTCACTACTATGACCCTCTGGGACTTTATTAACCAAGCATTCATGCTTCTCCTAGGGTTTCTGGGTCAGTTTGCCATTGTTTCTTCTGATACTTCCTCTCTTTGAGGGTTTTGGTTTACTCTGTGTCCTTGATGTTGTGTCTAATGGCTGTCCCTATGAAGGCAGTGCTGATTTCACATAACCCAATGCATTAAAAAATTTTTTTTGACTCATTCTTTAAAAGTCTTCCAATTTTCCACTTAAATTCATTTGAGGGGCCAGGGAGATAGCTTGGTGGTCTAAGCGCCTGCCTGGCAAGTGCAAGGACCCAGGTTTGAAACCCAACACCACATGCCACGTGGGCCAGCCACTGAAACTGGACATGGTGGTGTACGCCTGTAATCCCAGCTCTGGGGAGGCTGAGATGGTATCACTGTGAGTCTAAGCTGCATATCGAGATCCTGTACCAAATAAATAAGTATTTTAAATTTATTTGAGTGCCCCCATGATGTTTTTAAATAGTCTGTAAACAATAAGAGGAGTTGTACCAGGAGTGCCGATAACCAGTCATAAATGCAAGTACTCAGTGTGCCCCAGGCGTGCTGAGTCAGAGGTGATGGGCTGGTCACATTTCCTGTGTATGTATGGGATGCCAGGCAATTCTGGCAATGCAGGCTCAAGTTCAAGGCCCGTTAGGAAAGCACACTCAGATTCAGGAGGGAAAGGGACAACTGTTACAGCAAGCAATATTCTGAAACATCTTTTCTTTGGGGTCCAAGTTGAATTTCTGTGTGTGTACACTAATACACTAATCAATAACTTGAAGCGGATACCACCCAGTTATCTACGGACACATATCATATCCTAAATTTATCTTACTCAGGGTGGGAAAAAAACAAAACAAAACTACACCCTTAGAAACTGAAGTATTGTCAAACACTCCTGTTGCTTAAACATTGCGAATGTCCACATTTTCTTTCCTAATTTTTAATGATTTAATAGATTACTCAAGTAACAAAAAACAAAGAGAATTTAAAATGGGACCCCATGGGAGCTGGCACCACTCAGCAGCCAAGTCCAGGCGTGGTGCTGAGCATCTGTAATCCCAGCGCTGGAGAGGCTGAGAATGGGAGAATCACTATGAGAACTCCCTGCACAGCGAGATCCTGTACCAAATACATACAAAATAAAATAAATGGGTTAATGAAAACTTCTACAACTTTCATTACCATTGTACATTTTAATACGCATAATATAGTACACCTGTAGTACACATACATGCAGTAAAACAAATTACAAATTACATTTGGCAGGTTCAGCTCACATTTGGCTGAGAGAACACAGGCGACGGAGTTGAGGCCTTCGCCGTCTCTCAATACTCAGGATAGAGCCAGACCCACCCAGACCTTCATTCCATTCTTGCCAACCAGATACACAGGCAAATCTGGGCCAGCAGGAGGGAGGCTAGACATCACGGCACCCATCTGATTTCAGTTGTCTCCTGTCCTCAGCAAAAAGGACAAAAATTCATGGTCTCTACTCTGTTCTGGGCTCAGATCAGATGCTCTCACTTACCACACCAGGCCTTTCTTTGGCAGTCCCCGCCCTGTGCTATGCCTCCCACTCCCAAGGTTGTGAGCCTAAAGACAAAACAAAACCCAAGGGGCTGTGCAATAAAACCGGCCTACTCTGCTCTGGGAAGCTCCTGCCTATGCGTCAAGGCCTCCAGCCCCACTCAGCTGGCTGCTTTCCAAGCTGGCAGGATATTTTTCACAAAGTAGGTTACCGTGTGAAGAATTCAGAAGTGTGGGATGAGAGGGTTTCTAAGCCAGTATCTCTCTAAGGAATAAAACAAATCCATCTATTATTAGGGGTACAAATGAATTAAGGGCACTTATAGTGTGTGTGCATGTACATTTGTGTGTGTGTGTGTGTGTGTGTGTGTGTGTAGACTTGGGCTGGGCAGAATGCAGCAGAGTGAGGTTCAGCAACCATACAATTTGAGCCCCTTACAAACACTCAGGACCTGTCACACATGTCCCAGTGTTCTGACATGTGGCCGGGCAATCCTATCAGGTCCTCACATTCTCCTGCACAGTCAGCTGGGGAGTAGTAGCGCAATTCACAGAATGAGAGGCATGTGAGATCTTCAGGGAGTCATAGCAAGGACTGGGTTTCCATCATCTTTCACATTTCCTAATTCAGTGGCAACCAATGTGATAGCCAATGTGAAAACCATACGTGAGGTGAAGAAGCTTAGCTGAGTCAAAAGAAGCCTTTGGTCTTGTGCTTCCACTTTATGTGTGTGCGGCGCTGGTAGCTGATCCCAGGCCCTTCTCACTGACCTAAGCCTCAAACACTTTTTAAAGGCCCTCCCTTTTGGAGACGGTCTACAGAGGTCATTAATCACCCCAGTCATTAAGGTGGGCTTGAAATTACCATCCTTCTCCCAGAGCGCTGGGGTCATAGGCATGCACTACCGTAACTGGCTTTTCTAAGACAGTATTCTGAAGGAGTAGGGGAGCATTTGCTGAGCCATACAAGTATTGTCCTGAAAGCAGAACTCATAACTACAATAAAAACACACAGAAGAGGAGACTGGGCTTGAGGTGAAGCCTAGGGCTCATGTCCTAACGCCTCAGGCCACAAAGCCTGATAAAAGATGGGTCTGCACCGACTATCTCTACAGTCACCAGGGCTTCCATCTTCTTTGGAAAACCTTGTCAAGAGAGCTCCAATCACAGCAGTTGGATTGATTGACCTACAAAGAAGGATGGGATGAGCACTGTTGTCCCTTCTGCCTAAGGAACTCAAAAAAGGGCTCTGCCCTAGCCAACACTGGATATGAGTTTCTTCATTGTGGACTGCCCAGACTCCAGGACAGGAAGCAGTAAGTATGTGTTGTTTAGCAGTTAGTTAACCTATAGCACTTGGTCAGAGAAGTCCAAATGGACCCCAACAGGACCCTGCGTCTTGGATGACATCACACACCACACACTCGGGATGCAGCTTCCCCTGACATTCATCCTTCAGGGAATTGCATAAGTTAAGGCTCACTGTTGAGCATGAGGGAACATAATTTCTCCACAGTGCATATAGACTGAAGAAGTGCCGAAGCTCAGGAAACATGGCAGATAGGCAAGGTCCTATCACCAACTTCACACAGAGGACCCCAGAAGAGAAAAAGGAGGGCACCCAGAGGCAGGCAGGAGTGGTGAACTCTATACTTAGGAGAAGGCCTCAAGCCCAGGAGAGGGAAGAGAAGAGTGTTGAGTGGGACCTATGTGTCAGTGTCTAATTATTGGTGAGGAAGAAGGAGACCACAAGATGCAGGTAACAGAGGCCCGGAAGATCAGTCAGTGCAACTGTCTCTGGATAACAGAAAACATGACCTAATGAAGTTGAAAGCCCAGCAGGGATTGCCTCTCCAATCTCTACAAACTTCAGAGCTTCACTCAAGCTAATCTGAGGAGAAAAATCTGTGCAGCAATGTATCCAGGGCAGTGGTGAGGACTGTCTAAAGCAAGTTCCTGGGAGTTCAGGTCTCCCTGCCACTGACACCACCTGTCTAGGAAGGGGAGGTGACCACATGCCATTGACTCCGTGGCCCCTAAGTTAGGATACTGTGACTAGTAGAGGAGAATCACACCTAGAGAGATGTGCATGGTGCCAGCAGGTGTGCTGGAGGCTGCCATCTTCTCTGCTCCTCATGACCTCTTAACACAAGTCTTCTTTCAAAGGACAGCAATCAGTAGACTCTAGGCACACAGAGCCCTGGTGTTTGCCAGAGGCTCCAAAAAGGCTGGAAAAAAAAAAAACTAGAGACAGGCATTTGATGTAGGAACACAGCACATTGAGAAGAGGGGAGGATGACAGAACAAGCACATATGTGAAGCTGCAAGTGGAGACCCAGACCACCAACAATCAGAGCTGCCCTGAAGGCACTGAGTAGACACCTGTCTCCTGTGGACTCTTCCCCCAGCTTGCACATCCCTGGTGCACTTATAAAGTGCTTTCCAACAACATCCTGAAACCATCCCCATGCCTTCTGGACACCCAGAGCTCTAGAAGCTGGGCACATCTCCATGGAGATGGCCCCAACAATCCTGCTCCTGCTGGGGGTCTGAGGGATGCACTGATCAGCACTAGCAAACAGTGTCTATCAATACTCTGAGAAGACAACTGTATGTGCTGCAGCCAGGTCTCTGCTTGGGGGAAGAGGACTGGCACACCTGGGACTCTGGGCTCACAGGCTGGAAAGGATCCACCTCAGCTATTCCCAGGGCATTTCCTGGCCAGCCCCACATTGCTTGGTGGAAGTCTGGCATCTCCAATCACTCCTTCCTCATCCATTTCTAGGCACCTGTTGAGAGGTTCCATTACCTCAACTTTTCATTTTTCCCATACTGCATTTCTATGGGAAAAGTTTGCATTGCTATGCACACACACATACACTAAGTCTTTGACCAAAGACATTTCCACGCTATTCAGTGCCCTGTGCCCACACCCATGTTGTCCTTAGCCACCTATGTTCTGTGCAGGATTCTCTAATCTACCTCAAGGTAAGGAAAAGGGATGTGGCTCCTTAGGCCTGTTGCAAATATGTAGGAAAATTTGAGACTTTGTTTCACAGAGCAGGAGATCATTCTTTCATTGTTGAGAAGCAGGATGCCACCAGGAGCCATCCCACAGAGGCAGTGTGACTTTCAAGCTTCCTACACTATTTCAGGTCCTAACATCTTCTGGGACAGAAGGAAATAGGGTTCCTGAGTTTGTAGCATGTGGTTTGGACAACACAAGGAGGGCCTAGTTTCTACTTTTTCATCTGGTTTCACAATGTGTCCCATGTTCAATGGCCCACTTAGGCAGCCCAGATGTCATTTTTTCTGTCAACTCCAGGAAAAGCAGAGACAACCAGCACATGCGAAAAAGGTGTAGTCCCTGTGGAAAGGTGAGGCATTTCCAGGGCCCATGAAATTCACAGAGCCCTGTACCATTAGTGTATAGAGCCGCGGTCCTGGGCAAGGCCTAACCTGAGCAGGGGTCTTTGTATGGCCTAAACTGACGACACTAAAGGCTAAAGACAGTATGACCACTCTGGTACAAGAGGAGCCCAAGATAAGGGAAGGAGGTGCATCCAGCAGGGAGGGTGGTGCATCCCGACCAGTAGAGCTATGAACAAGGGAAACTGAGACAGATCAGAGTGGTATGCAAATCCCTCTCAAACTGGTGGAATAGGAGCCTATTTCCAAGCTAGGAACACAGTGGCAGACCTACACGTGAGGACACATGTCCCTGCCAATCTCACATATGGGAGGATTTTGGCAACATGTGAACTAAGTTCCTACTGACCGTTTATGTTGATAGTGACACTGACCACTGATGCTGTGCTTGTTCTGTGACTGATGGATACAGAACAAAGGACCAGGCTACCTGCCAAGTATCCGTCATGCCCATTGTGAGCTCTGGACTGAACGGCGATTTCTTCACACTGAATGCAGTCTGGGAGGAAGGGAAGCCCCCTTCCATGGAGACTGCACTTTCACTGTCCAGGTGCCTTCAGCCACATCTAAGGGACCAGGCAGCCATCACTGGTGAACATGTCTCTTCAGACAAACAAAGCAGCCTGGAAAAAGGCAGAGAGGGAAGCAAGGCGTGTGGTAGCTGTCACCTGGTGTTCTGACAGACACTGCAGATTGAAGTTTCCATCTTGCCAGTGCATGTGTGCACCTGCCTTCTGGGCTTAGGGAAGGTCACCCTGGGGGTGTTGTCCAGCCTTGGAATTTCTGTGGTGAGTGATCTGTGACCATCTCTGACATTCTTTACAACTGAGGGCAGGATCCTGTCCTTGCTGCAAATGTTTGTTCTTCATTGTCGAGGAGGCCTATATGACCTTCCTTTGCTGGTAGATCCATGAGAGGCCCCTCTGAGACACACACGCAGAGGCCCACAGACCGGACTTGCCATTTGAACAATTGCTGCAGTGATTTTGGCATCATCTTGCCAGCTGCTCAGCCTCTGATATCCACCTGTAATGATCCACATGAGTTTTGTTAGACCAGCACACTCATGTCCCCTTATAATGAGAAGGAAGAGATGCTGGGGGAGGGGGAAAGCAGCACAGCAAAATGGGGTGAGCTAAAGAACTTGTCATTTCCTGGGAATCTCCCAGATATACAGAAAAGACCAGTGTCACTGAAGTCCCTGGTGACTTAGTTCATAGAGCAGAGATCCTGGGCTAGGCCTAACCTGAGGGCACTCTACTACCAGCTGCTAATTTCATCATTCTTCTCTATTCATCATTTGAAAATTAGGGCTTTCTATTCTACTGATTAGGCAGACTGATTGACTGTTAGATATGGACACTCAAGAACTGCAATTTCATTTCCTGGATTTTATCTGTTACTATTGTTATTTTGATGCTCAGATTTGGCCAGAGGAACTTCCTGCTTTAGGCTTCAGCCTTGTCTGCCCATATCTTCAACAATTTCTGAGATTTCTTTTGCTTTTCTCTGCATCTGATGTTCCCAAGTTTATTTCAGTAGTTCCCAGCACTGCCTCCTTTTCCATTACAGTTTCTGAGACCCGAGTCTTTTTGGTGGACACTGGTTGTTTCCACTAAGATGGTTACACTGAGTGGAGTCATTTCTCCAGGGAACAAGTAACCAAGTTACAAAAGTCACCCCTTTCTTTTCTCACTTATCGTCTTGTGAAGTTTTCAGCATTAGAGAGAGAACATTACAAACAGAAATTCAACAAGGACAGAAAGGAGGGACAATGGGCTTTGGGATATGACACTGGTAACTGACTTTCAGATCTGGTACATACATACCACTAAAATCTCAACACTTACAGAAGCTACATCTAGGACCATGGTGAAGCATATAGGTTTTTAAGGAATGGGATAGCCTAAGTCATCCAGGAAAATATGCTAATGCCATCTTTTTCAGATCACATTGAATGGTGAACATTCCAAGTTGAGCAAAACATTGGCATTTTAAACAAAGCCAGCACCTTACCCAGTAAGTGAAATATTCTGCAACTTCTTCAAGTGTGGGCCCATTACTCTTGGAGATATGCTGAGGCTCTCAAAAAGAAAGGCCTGTGGCTAATATGGTCCAAGGGTCACAGGATCACAAGAAGGGAGGTCCAGGTTCATGGTTAACCTGGCTCTGGCCACTTCCTTGCACTTCCAGTTTACTGCTGCCAGTGCTGCATGTGTAAATTCTAAGGGACACCTCAGATTGGGCACAGAGCAAGAGTGACAGACAGGAATGCCTTTTTTCCTTTGTTTCTGGGATTACAGGCACGCGCCTCCACACCCCGACTCTGTCGCCAGCTCAGTGCACCCAAAGGCGGGTGCAAAATAGGAAGAATAACTGTCCTAGGTAGACATCTGAAGCAAAAAAGATTGGAGTCTTGGTAGGCCTTTTTCCCCCACTGTCTGGAACTCATATTTACCTCCCTAAGAGTACCATCTAGTCTGCGTCAGTACCTAAATCTGGCCTCCATACCCCTTGGAAATAGTTAAGATTACCTTTTAATGAGTCTGTCCCTTTAGAGAGAATAGTTACACATGGCTATCAAAACAGCAGTTTTGGCTATCAGTTATGATGATCAAAACTGTGGCTAGCAAAGCAACAATAAGCTGGTATTCCAGTTATATTAAACCATCAGTCTAGGACCTGTCTTAAAAATAGTCTTTGCTTTCACAGGTACAAAAGATTTCTATTCCTTCTGGTTCTTACTACAACAGATCTCTGTTAATTTACCTACATTAAAATTTGGACCGGTTTATTTATAGTTACAAACTTAAAAACTGCAGGAGGGTTACTGTAATTTCACTTGGACAAATACATCTCAGTTCACTCTAGTCTATCAACAATTGTCGTATGTGTGCCTGTCTGCCTGTTCAATTTGTGACTAGCTGAAACATCTACAGCTGTTTTGTTTGAGCTCAACAATTTTTTATTCTCATTATCTCTTTGGGTGTTTAAAAACATTTATGTCTAGGGCCGGCAGTATAGCTCAGCAGACTAAGCGCTTGCTTAGGTAACTGCAGGGACCAGGGTTCGATTCCTAGTTCTGCATGCCGTGCCAGCCCCGCCTTTGGGTGCACTGAGCTAGAGTCGTGGCGTGGAGGCGCGTGCCTGTAATCCCAGCACTAGGAAGGCAGAAAGCAGGAGCATCACTATGAGTGTGGGCTGCATAGTGAGACCCTGCACACACACAAAAAAAAAACCCTAAAAAAAGAAAATCATTTATGTCTACACTGTAAAGTGGCTTATAGATAAGTATCATTAGAGTTAAGGATATGCTTCTCCCTACATTGCCTGCTGATCAAAAATGATGTCAAGACTGGTTTTACAAATGCAAAGCAAATTTTTGTCTGTAAAAAATAAAAAACTTGGGAGTCTTTCACGAGTCAAGACTAATGTGTTATTTGTTAAAATCTGGTTCACATAGGTCATCTGAAAAATTTGTCAAATAATTAAGTGGGGACTGTTTAGGCTTGGGGAAAACTGTAGACTCTTCTTGGTCACTGAAGGGGCCCAATAATTTCTATAGCCTTTGAGAGACACACCCCAATAAACACTGTTAAACTTATTGTGGTATGTTTACAGTGGTTATAATTAAAAGGTTAAGCTTTTGTGGGTAAAAGAATAAAACTTTATTGAAAGGTGCTCTTGATACAAAACTAAATTAAAGAGACACATTTTCATAAAGCTGTGACACTTGCTATTGCAAATTTTATGGTATACCAAATGTATTCATGCTTTCTAGTCGTACAAGTCTTCTAACATTTAAAACTAGGATTGTTTTGGTGATAAACTTTGCTTTTAGACTCAGATGTCTGCCTTTCTTTTGTGCTCTAGCTATTGGTGACAAGAGGCCCATGTCAATCCAGCAGGAAATCACCAGTCCAGGTATGGGTTTGTTTTTTTTTTTTTTTTAAAAAAAAACTTGTATGATATATATGTTATATATGAGTCACTACACTTAGAGATACTCAGGCACTCAGCAGTCCAAACAATGTCATATACTAAAAGTTGAAGGCTGGATGTTATGAACTTCTCAGGTACATTTGTAAGCAGCTGCACTTTTCCTTGAATGGCATCCTACTGAAGGATAACAAATTAGGTGAGAATTTCTTTGTGTCATTTAATGTCTTAAGGTCAGAATGAGAAGTTTGACTAAGAAGGCTATTCTATCCTAAGATGGATGTGTAAATGTGTTGTAAAGATAATGTCATCACAACTGTCATGCTGACATACTATGTGTGGCTTTTGGTAGTTTTCTCTGTAAAACTAATGTAGTTGTTGTCTGTTAATGTTCTACAAGTATTCAACTACTCAGTCAACCATGGTTGATAAGGAATAACAGTTCTGTGGCTATACTTTATATTTCAAAGTGTTTGATATTCAGATGAGATGGTATACAGTTGAGCTCATTACTTCCTCTGCAACACTGATGTAGTTGACCTTCTCTTTTGGGTGTTCAACTGAAGTTTGGAGACTAAAACTAGAAAGGTAAATGAGATAAGAAGGCAGTCAACATCTTGGCCCTGGCTCTCCAATGTCAATAAGGAAAACTTTGCTACAGATCATACAACTTTGGTGAGTCACTCAATCTCCTAAGCAGAGAGATTGCTGGACCCTAGAGGACAGGGTTCGGTGTGCCAAAAGAAGGTCACTGGATAAGGACAACTTCCTATGGGAGAAAAGGCTTCCATGCTCAAGCAAGACCACAATCCATCCTGGTGGCTAACACTGACAGATGAGCTAAGAGGATCTGTACATGGTTCCAAAAGTAATGTATAAGGATACTTAAGTGACCTTGTTAGACCACAAGAGGTTAATTACAATTAACACAGATCTCACTTTAACTTGGTCTTAAACACCCAGCAGAAAAGTATAAGCTAAGTTGGATATGAAAAGGGGCTCCAGCCAGGCATGGTGGCGCATGCCTGTAATCCCAGCACTCGGGAGGCTGAGGCAGGAGGATTGTTGTGAGTTCGAGACCAGCCTGAGCTACAAAGGGAGCTTAAGGCCAGCCTGAACTGCATAGTGAGACCCTGTCTCAAAAAGACCAAAAAAAAAAAAAAAAAAAAAAAAAAAACAGAAAAGGGGCTCCAATCACTGACCCTTTCTGGCAGTTTCCAGTTACATTAGTAGCTGACCAACATTTTGGTACAATAAGGAAAAAACTACAGTAGAATTTTCAAAGCTCATCCAAGAGTCCTTAAATTCCTTGGCTAAAATTGTCCTTTAAAACTACCAAACTCTCTTCTTGTAGCTGAAATTAGAGGGACATATGACAAGAAGTAATAGACTTATAGGTAACCTCCATTAGGAGAGGGGTCTAGGAGCCAACTTGTTACAGTCTCTATTACAACCCCTTAAGAGCAGTTTCAGGACAGGCTCTTTCCCTAACCTGCCTTTCCATTCTAGTGTTCATGCATTGATCAGACATGCTTTTATATCTTGGAAATTTTGTCTGTTTTCACCTGGAAACTCTCAAACTCCAAGTAATCATACAGGTGGAATCAGTGACAAGTGTGCCAGGCCTTTACTGGAACTCACTAGAAAAACCTTGGTTTCTAGCCAAGGCCCATTAGATTAGCTATCTGAAGAAGGGCCCTGAGTGTGGTCTTCCCTTTTCAGCTTGAAGCAGCTCAACAGAGACTATCTTTTTGACTGCACAATTCTAATTGCAGTTAGGATATGTCTTTTCTTTTCTTTCTTTTTGGTGGAACTGAGGATTGAACTCAGGCCCTTGCACTTGCCACGGAAGCACTTATTCCTCTGAGCCATCTCCCCATCCCCAGTGATACCTCTTCAGAGGAGGAAATATTATAGACAGTTAAGTTAGGTAAAAATAGTGTAGGCAGTGAGACAGGGCTGGGCCCTTGAGGGAATCAGGGAATCAGTACAGAAGATGAGAATGCATGGAAAAAATAAGGAATGAATGGGAGCTTGGGATCACCCTTTCGAGTTTCCCATTATCTCATTAGGGACAGGCCATCCTCTTTCACCCATTAAGACTAAAGCTAAGACCACTAAGACTGAGACAGCCACTATAGATTATTGACCAAGGTTAATGATGTCACCCATATGCTCTTACTATTGGATCAATAGTACCTAAACAGCTATACTTGCAATCTTATTGGTTGACCATAATTTAGACCTATGTAATATCTGTTTTGTGATTTTACTCTATAAAAAAAACCTTCCTTTGGGGGCCGGCCAGATAGCTCAGTGGATTTTTTAAAATTAATTTTATTGACAAACAAATAGCAATGAAACAGTTTCAAAACAGGTTAGTAGGACAGTTACAATAATTAATACATTGCATATTGTTGTCTTCATAGAAATTATTCATAGAACAAGATGCATACATAATATCCTGTCCAAACACAAGTACAAATCTTTCTTCTCATTGGACTAAGAGAAAGCTGTAGATCTATCCTATTTTGAATACCCCCCCCACATTTCACTACAAAATGGTCCTTCATTTATATCCTCCTTTTTTGTTTAGTTTTGTCATAGATGGGTATACCATTGCCATTTAAATATTGTAGGTGCATGAATTCAGCAAAATAATGCAATATAGTCCAGTAGTCTATAATAGTAGTGGGTTATCGATAGGACTGGCAATGTCCGAATCTGTTGACTTGAGCCTTTTACTGCTCAGCATATCAATATGGCTTTACTTTTTATACCTCGTTTTTATACTTTTCTGCTGGATGGTTAAGACCTAGATAAAGCAAGACCTGTATGAACAAGAAATGTAATTTTTGTATCTGACAAGGTCAGTCAAATCCCCTCAGGATTTACCCTGAGACCCTGTACCACAGTTTGTAGATCTTTTGTCAGTGTCAGCCATGTGGATGAGTCATGGCCAGTTGCTTAACCAATTTGATCTCTGTGAAAGCCTGAGAGAATGTTTTCTCTCTAGGTGACTCTTCTTAGGTGCATTACACATTGTCAATCACTTTTCTCTGTGGCCCCATAATCTCCTTGATCAGAAAATTTGGGACACCACTGAGCTATAGGATGTTGTCATACAGGTTCTCTTATGCCCTGAGTCCTCACTGACCTTGAAGGGCTAGAGCCAAAATGTTGGCTAACCTTGTAGCCCTTCTTTTTCTCTAATTTTTGTACTGCAAACTTAAGTTGTTAACCCTCCAGAAGAGAAGCTTAATGATATTACTACCCTATAGCATGGGCAGCTGAGCTTAACCTCACAATCTGTCTGAATATCTAACATCTTAGACATAATATGGAACAGGTATTTTCCACCAAGCATTGATACTTTAAATATCTACAGAATGTGAAGAAAAAAATTTTAAAAAATTTAAAAAATAGAAATTAACTATTACATATTTTTACACAGAAACTTAAGAGATCTAATCATAGCTCAGGATTAAAGTGCTTGCTTAGGCAGATGCAAGGGCTAAGAGTTCATCCCCGTGTGCAGTGTCAGCTCTTTCTGCATGCTGAAAGGGTGATTGAGACTGGGTATGGTGGTGCACACCTGTAATCCCAGCACTTGGGAGGCTGAAGACAGGAGGATAATTACGAGTCTGATCTGTGTAGTGAGACCCTGTAGACCCTGTACTAAATACATAAAACAAAACAAAACAAAAAAAAAAAAACACCGTTCCTTTGAGAAGTGGGATCCTTGGAAACCCATTCAGGATTTCTCTGTCTCTTAGGAGTTTTTCCATTTCCCCATTCTTTTTCCCATTAAATTTTTCTACTGTCAAAAACAAGGAAGGAAACAAGTGCAGGCCCAAAGGAAAAGCAAACTTTCTTCAGTATATAACGATGTCTTGGCAGAAAACGCAGAGCCCTTACTTCCCGAATGTTCCATACACCTGATGACCAACACTGCCCCCAAAGAGGTGAGATTTCCTCCCAGGTGTACCTAGGCAATCCTCATTGGGAAATCCTGGGCCACCTTGTCCTTTCCCCAAAACTTACAGCAGTCCCTGAAGAGTTTGGGGGACCTCACAGTTGAGACCTGCGCCTGCAGGAACCCTCCCCGCTGGAAAACATATTTGACGCCAGCCTGTCCAGAATTCCTAGATCACCACGTGGAAATAGGAGCATATCTTTCTACTGTACCTGAATATAAACTGAGGGTGAGAGTGGAGGACAGAACTGTAACGAACTCCACCACACCCAGGGATTCTCAGAAGTGTCTGACCATCTCTCACGGGAGCCTGGGGCTGGTAGAGCCATCTCTGTGGGAACCCGCCTCGGGGAGGTGGGTGTGACACAAATTTACACCATCGCAAAAGGACTGCGCATTTAGAAATGAGACTATTCCTGGGGCCCCAATGCCCCGGGGAACCGC
>PVKA01019375.1:0-42136 GCA_004027165.1 Ctenomys sociabilis | reverse complement strand
GAAGTTCTATAGTGTGCCTGGGGAGAGTCACATGAAGAGAAAACTTTCTCTCAGGCTCTCACAGAGAGCAATCTGGTCAAGCATTGGCCATGACTCATCCACATGGATGACACAGACAAAGGAACTACAGAATAATGTACAGGACTACAAGATAAACCCTGAGAAGACTTCAATGACCACATAGGAAATATAAAGTTCAGGTGTTGGTATGGTCTTAACCATCCAGCAGAAAAGTATAAAAGTATAAAAATGAAGTATACATTGTGAGCCCATAATATTAAGCTGAGCTGTAAATGGATATGGTCAACAATTTCTTTGAATAACTCCCTATGGTTGCAGAATGCTGGACTGTGTTGGACTGTGGTGTCGAGTTCAAGTACCTAAGGCAGTTGAATGTCAATGGAGTGCCCACTTTTGACAGGTGTACACAAAGGAAGGGTTGTAGAAAGAGAAAATCATGTTGTGTGTGTATAGACAGTACAGTTGGGATAGATAACGCTGTGCTTCTACATAATTCTATGAGAGGCAAGATCTGCACTAATGGTGGTTGGACAGGATATTACATCGGCTTTTAGTGTTATGGTCATCCACTAGGTAAATAATTATTGAATTTTTGATATAATTCAGCTATAAAAAACCTGTAAATATAATATTATGTATGTACCTTGTACAATACCAAAACGTTATGAAAACAGTTTGCAATGTATTAATTCATTGACTTTGTATGGTTAAGGTGTTTTGAAACTGTCTGATTGACATTTGTATTTTAATAAAATAAAAATAACTGGAAAAAAAATAAAAAAATAAATATCTTCAATTCTTGATGTGATATGTATCATTTTAATTTCATAACAGAGAAAAATGTGTTTCTCATTCTCAATAAAATAGAAAATAGAAAATAGAAAATGCACTTTAGAGATGTCCATTAATTTCTTATATTACGTCCTCAAGAATTTACTTATTTTAATAGCATCTTCTGCAATTTACTAGGTGTGAATTCACTTAATTTGCAACCTACACTTTTATTTCATAGCCTTCTTTAATTCTAACTTGCAGTGATAGAATGGAATTGTTTATGCTATCATTACCATGAAATTTGTAGAAAATATTAAATTCTATAATTTGCAAATAAATTTGAAAGCATAAGAATAAACATATAAGCATATACAGTATAAACATTAAGAAAGTACACATGTATCTAACTTAGGCAAATCTCAGATTTTTATTTTAAAAATTAGCATCAATTTTATATGAAAAAATGGACCAGGAGTAAATAACACGGCCTAAAACTATCAACTGTTTTAAGCTTCTAAATTGAAATAATAATTATATCAAGTTGTTAAAGAAAACCTCCTTATTAACTCATTTTAATACAAAAGAATATGTTTAATTGTGAAGTAAACACCTTATTTTTACATATTATAAAAATTAGGGAAAGGTTAATCACTAAAAATGAGTAAATATTTAAAATTACGTGTAAGTAATATAATTATAGCTTATAAATATAAAAATCAAAGTGAAAGTATAATATATTTTAGCAACATGGAATAAGAAACATTTAACATTTCAATAGTCAATGATATTCTAATTAACTTGGTTCACTTTTTGCTAATCAATTTAGGTTTTTCATATTTATAGAAAATAACAAACGAGATTTTTAGAACGATAGTTCTTCTGATTCAGAATAGCAAGTGCATCTCTCTTAGATTAATACACTTTACCACAGAACACAAATTAAAGTCATTTGGTGACCTTCTTCAGAAAGCAGTAAGCTCAAGGGGATAACTTTCATTATGAGCAAATGTTTGAAAATTTGTTATTCATTATTGAAAATTGAAGACTGAATAGCTTCATTAGAAACATTAATTACATAGACAATTAGCTATTGTCTTAGAATTTTTAAAATGATGTCACTAAATTATTTTAATGAATTAACAATAACATATTAACAATTTTGAACATAATAACAGCATTGCCATTTATTGGATGCTGAAGAAAATGTATGAAGCTATAAAAACTTCAATTTATTCAATAATTATTTGTCTTAATTCATTATTTTTGATTTTAAAATGGATTTTGTATATGACAATAAATGAAATGAGGGATGCTAATATTTGCAACTTTTTGGAGTAATATCTTTAAAATATTTGAATAATTATTGACATCAATATCTAATCTAAATTTTAAAATGTATTTCCAAATTTAATTGTAGGTAAAAAGATTATACACAAAATATAACAACAATTATTGATTATTGATTGATCAATTGATTTTGGGGGGCTGAGGGGTATCACTGTGCAGTTCAGGCTGGCTTTAAACTCACTCTGTAGTCTAGGCTGGTCTTGAATTCACAGCAGTCCTCCTGCCTCAGCTTCTTGAGTGCTGGGATGACGGGCACTCAGCTATAACATTGATTTTAAAAATAATGTTTTTTATTTATAGCACTTGCATAGAAGACGCTAAAACTGACAAATAATTCCATCATAAAAAGTTTATCAGTGATCTGGAGCTGATAAATGGTATTCATTTGTTCAGTAAACACAGGGACAGTTTTAAGTGCCTCTCTGTACATCGTGATTCACTTTGTTTTCGCTGTACCTATAGTCTAAATAATTACAGAAATAATCAGCCAAACCACCTTTCAAAGTCCTTGTCATTTCCTCTCAAAGTGCAGTTCATTTCTTCTTCTGCGTGACTTTCTTTTATCTTTATTAGATTAACACTCTATATGTTATTTGTAGCAAGTTTTGTCTTATTTTTAATAGAATTTTCATTTTATTACCTGTAATTATTTTCTTATGTCTTTCTTGTGAAGTGCTGGGTAAATGATGTCACTATTTTAAAATCTAGTCCTTGGGATAACTTAAGGGAAACACAAAAATTATAGAATAAAGAGACACACAGGCAAGCTGCTTACATCTTTGTGTACTGGGAGCATAATGAGGTCCAGAATCTGCTTGCAGGAGACAGAATGCCTATGACTTGCACCACGATTCTTTTTTGATAGGTTGTATTCCTACATTTGAGTCTCTGCCTGAAAAATCCCAGCAATTCATGTTGAGAACTCTAAATAAAAAGTTTGTAAACCTGAAAATATAAAAATAAGCTTTCTCAGCCTGGAGTGACATTTTCCTTACATTCTCTAAATGGACTTACTGAATAGCTGTAAAACTGACCTAACAAAGAGAAAAAGGTCATTTTAACTCACAGGTTTAGAGGCTTTACTTTATAAGGTGAAAGCATTGCTTCAAGTTTGTGGTGGTTCATCAGGAAGGAGCATGTGATAGACATCCCCAGGAGCTAAGCAGGTGCTACAGGTGGCCTAGGGTTCCTGCTGTCCGCATCAAAGACGTGTCTCCGGTTACCCAAAGTATGCTCCCTGGAAGTCTGCTCTTAAAGTGTCTTCTGCCTCCCAAACAGAGAATCAAATCTCTAACACAAAAGCTTTTGGGGAACCCTTTGAGATCCACCTTCACACGCAAGCTTTGAGATTTTAGAAGGAAATAAAATAAATGAACAAACTGCAGCTCAAATACTTAGCCATCCAGATACAAAGAAAAAGAAAGGTTCATTTTTTTTTTTTTTGAAAAGCCAGATGCAGAAAAATATACAGGATCAATACACTCTGCCTTCATCCGTCACACTAATAGTTCTCTTACTGAGAAGAAAGTAAAGAGGGGTGCAGAAAAATTTCGAAGACAAATACCAGAGCCATGAGGTTAATTTATCACTTCTAACAAACTGTGAATGTGAATGTTAAGTACATTTATTAAATAAAATTTTGCAACCTGAATTACAATTTGTGATGCAATTGTCTGATAGTTTTTATGAGAATAACTATACTTATCTGATGTGGCTTCATTTCCTATATTAATAATGTAAGATTATATTATAAATGTTACAGCTTACCAAAATCCTTTGACTAATGATAAGCATAACTTTTCCTTCATCACCGGATACCAGATATTAATATTACAAGTGATGCGTTGTGACTTTATCTTGGCTTTGATGCCACCAGTAAAAAGGACCTTATACCTCCATTGAAATCTTACAGAACCACATGGTACTGTACATACAGTCAGCTGATAATGAAAACATTAACTATTGTCACATGGCTGCTTTTAAATTTTCATCAAAATGCTTATCAAAACGGTTGTATTTTTTATTTAATATTTATTAACAGTTTTCTAGGTTCCCTTATGAAAAAATTTTATAAGAGCAGGTTCTTGTCGTATACTTACTGTTTATTTGTGTTTCCTTCAAAAGAATACTTTTTTTAAACACAAAAATTATTCACAATGCTACTACAATGGTAATACATATTTCAGGATGTAAATTTATTCATTGTTTTACTTGTAGTTAAACTTTGCCAGTCTAAAACAAATATATAATTTCCCATGTAAATTAAGCAATTGTCTTGAATTTACTCTTCATGGCCATTTATCATCTACTCTCCTAATTTTCTTTCTTTTAATGTATTTGATACAGGGTCTCATTGTACAGGTTGGACTTGCAGTGATCCTCCTGCTTCAGCCTCCCCAGTGCTGGGGTTATAGGTGTACACCAACACGCCAGGTCTTGATGGCTGGCTCAGTGTTCTTGGGGGTGGGACCAGCATGCATTGCTGGGCATGAAACCCTGGTCTGCATATGCTTACATGGGTGCTTAGACTGCAGAGATATCTCCACAGCCCATCTCCTAATAATTTTTAGCAGTTAATTTTCTATTTGTAATCTTTATGAATCTCGCAGGATTGATCACAAATATAACAGGAAGATAATAGCAGTTTTTTAAATTGGAAAAATGGAATTTTTAAAAAATTGTTAGTGTGGGTGCTAAATTTCTACTTTTTAAAAGCTATTATCTAGAGATTCAGTTCTATCTGGCTGTACATAGTCATTTTAAAAAATAGTACAGATACAACTGCTATTTTTCTTTTAATTTAGTTACCCGACTCTTGTCCATATTGTCCCTCACCTTCATTTTAACTAGCCATTTATCTACACTGTCAAGAGCATGACAAATGCCCCCAGAGTATGCTATGATTGAATGTGAAATTTTTGCAGTGAGAAGAATCCCTGAGGCAATGTTAAGAGAGACACCAGAAAACTGTGACCCTTAAATTCAAGTCAGTTTTTGCATTAATCTGGAAGGCTTAATGTAAAGGAACAACATAACACCTTTACACATACACACAGAGAAACACACAAGTTATTCCATAAGTGGAGCATCTCATATTGTGTGTTAAATGGAAAATAACTAGGGAAAGAAACTGCAAAAACACACTGCAAACATACAATATTTTAAAAATATAGATTTACATTTTAAAACTGTAGGAATACATTTTAATATGATGAAAATAAAATTAAAGAACTATTTTTGTAACATATGCATTTAAATGTATTACTGATAGTTGTAGTAATACGTATTTGTACAAATATTGTTCTATCACATTGATGCATTTTCTTTTTATTCAAGTTTTTGCTCATTTCTACCTCTGTTGAACTGTAATTGGCACAATTACATACAAGAAAATGTATGATGTGATTTTTAAAAGGTGTATACATTGTGAAATCATTACTACTGTCATTAATTTGCATTCAATTCTGTATAGTTTTGAATACACTATATGTATTATCACATAGAAATTTAGTTTTTACTCTGTTTATAGGAATTTATTGCTTATATTTTCTTCCCTATTCTTCCTATTAAGTGATGTATGAGAAACATGTACCATTTAAATTAATACATGAATAGAATATTTAGCATAATGACTTTTGAACATAACTGTAGAACATGTCGTCACATTACATAAGGTGATTTTGTATTAATAGTAAACAGATCAAATGACAATTGAGTGCAGAAAATCTATTTTGACTAAATGCCTTGTTATGTGTGATACAAAAGAAAATTAAGCTATCGCATGATATAAAATATTTGATTTAGTGTATTTTTTTGTACTTTTAGGGAAGGGTCTACGGCGTGTTCAAGGTCTCACTACAAGATTCATCTTGTGGTGATCCCCCTGTTTACAGCCTCCCAAGAGCTGGGATTACAGCCAGGCACCACCACGCTCAGTCTCAATTGCTGCCTCAGTGCACCTCAGAAGCAGGGCCAGCAGGGCAGGCCTGTGGATCAAACTTCTGGCCCCTGCACCTACCTGAAGGCTCTTTAATCCACTGAGCTATCTGCCAGCCCTTTGATTCTGGTTTTAAGTATAAATTATAACACTCAAGAAAATGGCATATTCTAAATTAAATTCCAATTTTAATTTCATTTATAATTTTCTTAAACTTGCATTTTAAGGGATAAAAATAGCTATGAACTTTTGGTTATAAAATTGAACTTAGGGGTTTTTTAATGAATTTAACTTTTTTAACTACTCAGTGTATAATTTTAAGCAAAGTCCGTAAAATATGTGCATTAGTTCCTTTATTCTGAATAATAATAATTGCATTATCCTTACTGTTATGGTGAAGAACAAATGAGAAAATTAATGGTTAATACACAACAAGTAGTCTGAAATAGTTATTATTTTTAGGTATTATCAGTTTAATTGAGTAATTGACAATCTCTTCTAAGTCAAGATGCTAACATTCAGACACATTAAAAAGCAATGCAATTTTCAAATACTATCTTCTAAGTTGATGAGAATATTTTCATTTTATTCTCCTGTGAGAAATAAATGGCATAAAAACTGACTAACTTGTATGGAAGTGGCAATTATTGTCATTTCTAACAGTAGGACACAGAGCCACCTTGTGGAATTTTGTGCCGTATTTTGAAGCAAGTTTTCCAGAACTAAAATGGGCCCAACTTAATAAATATGTAGCAATACCATAAATTCAAGAAAATTATTTTTAAAAGAACTATTTTGATTTTATCTTCTTACAAAGGTATTAGTGAGAAGGAAAGTACAGAACTCCACTGTGCTGCCTTCTCTAGCTCTTTGCACATCACTGCTGTTACAAAAGGGGCAGCTAATATTCTGAGATCAGCATCACTGCAATGCAATGTTAAGTTTCTTATCATTAGAAATACTAGAATGCATGTCCTATGGAGAAAACACAACAGCCAGGGAAGCCATCTATGAATGATCAAAATCTAAATGCTGTCATCTTGCGATACCAATACTGTGGAAAAAACAAAATAAAATATTTATAGCTTGTGGCTCTCAGTCAGTTATAAATGACAGCATGGTAAAGTATGAGTTCCTGGTTTGGCTGGTTTGTTCCACCTCCAGAAATCTGAATCTGCTTTACATACCCATCTTGCTCATGAGGGTGAGTGTGTTCCTTACCATGACATTGTAAAAGTTAAATGCAGTATATGTATTCCTGATCCTTCTAATATCTCTGAGGCCACTCAGATTCTAAAATTCCTTAGATCCATTTCTTATACTTTTAATTAAATGCTATTACTGAGTCTTCCTAGTAAAACATTTGTTGGCTATATTCATAATAGTTTTATTTTATCGTTTGTCCTATACTCCATCCAGGCCTACATACTCTCAAGAACTGAGATAAATGATAGCACCTGATCTAATAAAGTCTAGGTAGGCATTAATCACCTTGGAAGACACCAAAGATTCCCAGACCATCACCTGGCTGAAGGGTTTGGTTTTTCCATGTTTTATTCCCAGGACTCACTTTCCATTTGTAAGTATTACCTAAAGAGCTCACAGGAATTCTTCTGTCAGTTCAGACTTTCTTTCATTCTCCAGTCTTTCCCAATGCCTCTATTATCTCTTCAGATCTAAATCTGGGTCTGGGACACCTTTTCCCTTTATTGCCTCTTAACTAAACAGTTCTCAGTATCCTACTAATACCAGTTTGCCCCTGTATCTCCTAGGTTCAGAACCCTATCTCTGATCAGACTCTGAAGGGACTTGAATGGAATAAGACCACTTACCTTTCATCTGCTCCCATATAGTCTTCTCATCCCTATTACACTCCAGTTCTCCCCATCCAAAAGTGGATATCACCTGCAGATTAGTACAAGATCTCCATGCCATCAACAGGATAGTCCTTCCTCTCCTGTGATCTTGAAAAACACTTTCTTTACTATTACATGAACTGTGCTACAAATCTCTCTTTATTTTATATCAGCCTAGACCTCACCTTAATTTACATATATATGTATATATACATAATCTTCTCTAAACCCCTTCTCACAGATCCTTTGGAGGACCTTCTGGTCCTTCTCTTAGCAGCACTTCCTGTAAAATCTCCCTTCCTTTGTTCAGGAAATGTCTTTTCAGAGCCCCATCACAGTTCTTGCAAAACAATATCCAGTCACTAGTTGTTGCTCTTCTCCTCTCCTCAATATAAAACAGGTCCCCAGGTTTTCCTCCACACTAGTTTGTTCTCTCAGCCCCTGTACCATGCTGGAAGCAGTCATACAAATGACATCCATATCTTTTTCTTTTTTTTATAATAACCAAAAGATATGAATGTAAGGCTGGATTCAGACATGACTTCCCCAATGCCCAACCTGTTTACCTGCATGTGTTGTTCTCAGTCCAATAGCAGTGCTCTCAGCAAACACAGAATTCCCTAAAAGAGACAAAATGGTGCACTGCATCTTCTAAACACCTGAACATCTGGGGACTCCCAGATATTTGCACTGGATGCCTTTGCTCACTGAGGCACGAGACATCTGGGGAACTTTGACCATGGATGCTTAATAAGATCTTTCTGCTTGATGCCTCTTGTTTTCTTTCAAACCCTACAAGAAATGTCTACTTCTCTTTACTCCCTACAGAAGACTTGGCCTCTGTCTGCTTACACCAATGCACAAAATATTCTACATCATGTTGTCTTTACACAGTCCCAGTGCTCTTGGCTGGTCTCTGCCTTGTGCTGTTGCTTACACCCTACAGGTTGATAAAACTTTAGATTGGTGTTATTGTTTTTCCGTTTTTTTCCTTTTGGTCCCTGCCTTTACTTTCCTTAGATCAGTCACTAAAACACACATAGAATCTGAAATTATTTTTTCTACTCCATAGAGATGTATGTACTCTCCAACCCTATTCCTAATTTCTCTGATAGGGTTATCTTTTGAGCCATCACTTTGAAATAGTACAGTATTATGTTCTTTTCAGTCTCACAATTCCTTTGGGAATAAAACGAGGATAGCTTTTATGAAGGTGTCTAGGTAAGGCTTTAAAACTAGTTAATATCATGAAGACAAGAAAATTCTTACTCTGCTTTTTATTGTTTATCTTATATTTAGTAGAGAGTCTGCAGGGTCTCACTATATAGATTAGACTTGTAATGACTCTCCTGTCTTCAGGCTCCGAAGTGCTGGGATTACAGGCGTGCCACCACACCCAGTTTCATTCACCATCTCAGTGGCTGATGCATTCTGTCTAAGCAGTCGCTGAGCTATCAGGCCTGCCTACTGTCTTTTTTAATGATGAAAATTATGAAACACTGATGTACTACGATTACGTAGGTCAGTAGATAGGTAATTAGCTTTTTGAAACAGCGTCACTATGTAGTCCAGGCTAGCTTTGAATTTTCATTTATCCTCATGCCTAAGCCTCTGAAATGCTTGAACAATAAGTCTGTACCATCATCATACCAGGCTATGACCCTCAGGTGTTAAAAACTTCCTGAAGCTTTGACCTAGTGGAGTTAAGCTCAGACTGGATCTCTCTTCTCTGCTCAACCCTCCATCTTCTTTCCGCTAGTCCAGTGTGATATTTGTTTTAATACTTCCCACATTTGGTACAAAGTTTAAGGATGAGTACTTGACTTTTTAAAGTAGAATTACGCTTCTCCTCATAGATATTCTATTGGAATTCAGAATGTAGCCTCATCAATGCCCTCTAAAACATTGTATTCTTTTCCTTTAGTATATCATCAGAAAATTTAAAAATCATAAACTGAACATTCAGTACCACTGTTTTCAGCATCTGTTATTCAGATATAAGTAGCAAATTTTAATAGTAAGGCCCTTCTCTGCACATTAGTATCACTCAGTGGATATCGATTTAACTAACAGACAGTTATTTTCTTAAGATAATAATCCTTTTGGCTTATCATTGAGTGCTCAAACCTGCCCAAGATGTAAATATTCCTTTTGCCCCTTTTACTACTAGGAGAAGGTCATATTTTCAGTGTGCAATAAAAGCATGATCAATAACAAATCTTTGTTTTTCCAGCAGATTTTTTGTCAAAAATTTCAAATTTGGATTCCCTCAGGTAATTTGCCCACCTTCAATGGCCTAAGCCATTAAGGCTGTAAGTGTGGCAAGGAGTTTGACTGGGAGCATAGACTGGCAACATTTCACAATATTTCTTCTGTTTATCATTCTGTTTATAGGTCCACAAAGATCCAGGTGAATATGTGGTTTATCTACTCAACTGATGTTTACTGAACACCAAGTCTTGATGGAATCACTAAGTGAAAAAAATAGTAAATTTCTGGTGTCCTTGGCCTCATATTATCACATTGGAATTCTTTGCACATTTAAAGGTAACCCAGAAATGACAGAAATGTAAATAAACAAGCAAAAATAACTTTAGGAGGCAAAAACATAAAGGTATTAAGTGATCTTGCCATAAGCAACTATTAAGTGCAAATACAGCAAAATATTGATAAGAGTAGATTTAATAAAATTAGGTAGGACAAAGGGGCTGGGGAGATGACTAAGGGAAATAAGTGCATACCTGGTAGGTGCAAGGGTCTGAATTCAGTCCTCAATTCTGCAAAAAAAAAAATCATAAAAATAAAAACAAAATTACATAGGACAAATTATAAATTATGCAGAGAAAGTCTACATTTTGGATAAGTGTTATATAAATGACAAATACAGAAAGAAGCTTGTGAATATTGTTTCTTTTATAACCACATACATTATGGAAAATTGAACATAAAGAAAGATAGGACAAGTGTATCAGTTTTCCTGGAGTTTCTAATGCAGTAGCATACACAGAATAAATACATAAATAATTAATTAATGAGAGTCAAAGGATAGCAATTAAATTCAATTAAAAGGTAAAAATAGGGGCTGGGGAGATGGCTCAGTGGAATAAGTGCTTCTCTGGCAAGCGCAAGTGCCTGAGTTCAATCCCCGGTTCTGCCAAAAAAAAAAAGGGTAAAAATATTTTCGTGAATCATTACATTTTACCAAGTAATTATTAAATATGTTTGTTATTTTATGACATATTAATAGATATCAATTGATAAGAGACATGGACCACAGTATATTTGTCTGTATGTAAATTACAATATCAATAGGATTATGCAAATAAAGTGTTTACTTCAAGAAGGGAGGAAAAGTTGTCCAAGGTGAGCCTAACAGACCTTCAATGATCTCAGTAATAATCTAGACATTAAATTCATATTGAGTTTGTGCTACTTATTGCATGAAATTTTGCTGCATGCATATGTTATTGTATTTACTTGCATTTATAAATGTTTAAAATTAATAAATTAAAATCAATAGTTTAAAATTAGTGAAGGGAATATCTAAGAAATCCAATATTTTGTTGAAGTCTGAAAGGAAATTTAACTTTTCCATTATTGTGCCTTCCTTCAAATGCGTTTTTGCAATGGTGCAAAAACCAAATATTTCATTTAATAAAATTTAAAACCAGTTTTTCATGAAAAACTATTTCAAAAATTGTATTTCTAAAATAGTGACATATATAGAGTTTAATCTTAGGTAATTTTAGCACATATAATTTCTAACATCTTCTAAAGGATGAAACAAAATATGTTACTACATAATTATAGTAAAAGATGAACCATTTCCACATTAACTAATGAATGCCATTAACTTCCAACAATTTATAATGATAATCATGAAATATTTCTTCTGATTTAATATGCAGAACAATATGTTAACACTAATATCATTAATAAATAAATAAACAAAATGATGTTAATTGTTTGACAGATGTTGGAGGCCTCAAATAAATAAAAATTTTCCTATGGTAACAGCTTAAAGAATTGTGAGCACTGTAGGTAAATACGAAGTTGAAATTCACTTTAGTATCAACATACCCGGTTGGATATCAGACATATTATCAGAATAAATTAAAACACATTTCCTGAAAGAAAATTTACATATGACATTGTTTATTCAAATATCAATGTACAAAGGAAAAGTGTAGTCTAAGAAACATTGTGAATAGGTTGAGCAGAATTGTGCTCTTTTTGCTCATTGTAGAAATATGTACAGTGACTTATATTTAAAGTACAGCAAAGTATCAGAATTTCTATAGTCTGTCTCATTCTTAACAGAAAAATTTTGTTTGAAGATGAATACTTAGGTCTAACCACTGTTGCCTGAGTATTTTTGTCTTATTTATGCTAACAATTTAAGTTTCAAGGAAATATCCTGATGAGGAAGCATGCTGTGACAATCTGCTAACTAAGCTACACAGGAACACTGATGTCATTATTTTAACTGTATGGACTTTGTGTATGAATACATAACTTCTATTTTACTTTTTCCATCAAGCTCAGGTGTATGGAGAAAGTAATACAGATGCCCCAGAATGATCTAAGACTGACATCAGCTTTGTATTTATTAACTTCTTGACTTTGTATCTGTAACTGAATTTGCTGATAAGGCCCTGAGACATCTTTTATCCCAAGATTAGTAAAGTTTTCTTTGGCAGTGTACAACAGTGATAGCTATTATCTGTTCTCTTTATTTTAATTATTAAAACATGAAAAGTTCATTTTCCTTTATGTCTATGTGGCTAATAGATGGATAAGAACACATAGTATTAATTCCATCCTAATTTCAATAGCGCCTCACAAAAACGCTAAACAGTTTTCTTTTCATTTATAATTTAAAAATAATTGAATTTTAAATTAAGAAACTTTCTAGTTATTTAAGTTGAAGAAAAGGAATATTATATATATATATATATATATATATATATATATATAATCAGCTAGTGGAATTCAGATTTTTAACAGAGGCTCACACCCTTTCCGTGTGACAGTATAGTTCACATTTTCACGTTTCAGTACATGTACAGAAGCAGTTTCCTGGAATATGAAAGCACTGTTGTGTTGCAGTATAACAGGCTCTGCCAAGCCAAAACTAATAAAACCACAGATTTGAATGATGTGAATGGACAGCTGTTTAATACAACAGGCACTTTCCTATTCAGTACAGATAAACGCATTCTAATTTATTCTTACACTTCTTTTAGCACTTAATTAGCATTATCACCATGATTTCTCCCTTTTTGTCACTTAAATCCTCACCATATATGGCAGACTTAGCAATTTTCTTTACTGTTATGTGTTCTTGCCTGAAAAACTGGCAGACATGGCTTTGTTATTATGGTTCCAAGTATCAGTAGAAGCAGCAATACCTTATGCTGGCCTTGTGTTACACTTAGACATACCAGGTATCTCATCAAAAGGATGTTTTTGACCTCACTTCTTGATGCTAGTATTACCAGACTTGTGAACAGAAAATCATCCTTCCCCACACGTGGAGTACTATATGTGAGGCTTCAGTGATCATGTGCAATGAGTAACAGGTACAGTGATATCTTAGGACAGGCTCTATTGAAAGGTCTTTACATATATTCCATTGACAAAAGTAGCTTAGATATTTTAAGCTACTGTAATTCCTACCTTCATAAGATTTTGAGCATGAGCCTCTGAGATTTCATTCTTTTTTTTTTTAAATTTGAATCTTACTTTGATTCTTGTTTTTCTACAATTACCATGGAAAGTACAAAGTATTTTTATTTTTTATTCTATCCTTTCTCTATTGTCATAAATGTGTATTTTTATCAGAGATGGTATTCCAATGCCATTTAAATACTGTAGGTGCATGAATTCAGCAAAATAATCCAATATAGTTCACTAGTCTGTGATAGTAGTGGGTTATACGTAGGACTGGCATTGACAGAAGTTGTTGACTTGAGTCTTTTACAAAACTAAACAAAAAAGGGGATACCAAGGAAGGACCATTTTATATCTGTGTATACAAAACAATTAGGATAAATATACAGCTAATTTTTCTTAATTCCATGAGAAGAAAGATTTGTACTAATAGTGTTTGGAGAGGACATCATGTCTGCCTCATGTACTATGAATAACTACTACGAAGACTACAATATGTAATGTGTTCATTATTGAAACTGTCTTACTAATCTGTTCTAAAACTGTCTCATTGCAATTTATTTCACAATAAAGTTAATTTAAAAATAATAAAATAAATGTAGTTTCTTTTGTTTGTTTTTGTGTTATGTTGTTGCTGTTGTTCTGTGGGGTTTTTGAGAGTCTTAAGAATCATATCTCCATTTATTGTCTGGTCAGCATGGGGACTTGAATATTGATTGAACAGTTATCACCATGTCTGGGGGAACATTTTTTTTTAAAACTGCCAACCGCATTAATATGTGTCAGTGTCTATCAACATAGTTGTACTGCTAAGGTGCTGTGCTTCGATTCTAAAATGTCTCCCGAAAGTCTGGTGGCACAGAGGTGGGATTTTTCAGAAGATGATTGGTTGGGTCACTAGGGCTCTAACTTCACCACTGGCTGAATCTAATGATGAGGTCATAATTTGGTGGCATTGTGGGAAAGCAATAGACATTTAGGAGGCGGGTTCTAATTAAAAAGAAGTAGTCATAAAAGGATGACCTCAGGAAATACATCTTATTCTTGCTTTCTTTTGTCCTGGACCTTTCTCTCTTGGTTCTGTGGCTAGCTTGAGGTGAGCAACCTTCCTCCCCACCCCTTTGAGCAGCCTGTACCATCTGAACGGGGGCGCACCAGGTTGGGACTAGTCCACCATGGACTGAAGCCCCTGAATCTGGAACAACGCAAACATTTCTTCTTGATTTGCATATCAGATGTTTTACCACAGGGATGAAAAAATTACTAATAGTAGCAAAAACCATAATAATAATAATTGAACTTTAAAGTCTCTTAAATTTCATAGTAGCTCTTCATGTTATTATATAACATCAATTACAGAAACTTACAAACATAATTTTAAAATATAACAGTTCAAATAATTTTAAAATATTAATTATCCATAAATATTTTTTAAAGGAGAACTTCCTGGCTCAATCTCCAACTATTATAAATACCTAAATCAGAAAAAAAAACAAGTATAGCTGCAGTTAAACACTTTGTTTATGTTAAGTGACATGAAAAATGTAAATTATTCAGTGATTAAATTCTATTATATATATATATATACATATAAAACTATTAAATTTTTGTAAGATGTACTATTCAACATAGATCTTTAAATGTTAGAGTAATGTTATGACTTCATGTACAAGTATCAGTTATTCTGCTTGCTTAAGTCTGGTAATCTAACAAACTAATCTGAAGACAGTATATATACTATAACAACCATTGTTCAATTCCTATTATTTTGTTTAGTGAAATTTTGCACTGTTTCTGTTTTTCTCTTATACTCCTATAAAAAATTAAGAAATGAATATATAATTTTATTAGGAATTGTTTTACTTGGGCTGGAGATCTAGCTCAGTGGTCTAAAGTACCTGCTTAGGCAAGCTTGGGCAAGCACAGGGACCACAATTTGATCCCTGGCCTCACATGCTACTGCAACCCCACACTCAGAGAATTAAGAAATGAATATATAATTTTATTAGGAATTGTTTTACTTGGGCTGGAGATCTAGCTCAGTGGTCTAAAGCACCTGCTTAGGCAAGCTTGGGCAAGCACAGGGATCACAATTTGATCCTTGGCCTCACATGCTACTGCAACCCCACTCTGAGTGCTGATTGAGCTGGCCACAAATAAAAAGAAAAAAAAGAAAAGAAATTGGTTTACTTCAATGATGTTCACTTTAATAAAAATTGAGGATTTTACAAATGTCAATGCATATTCAACTAAATTTTATCATTATTAAAAGTATTTCAATAGAAAAATGACCTCATCATTTCAAAATTTGAAAATTCAATGAATCTAAGGAATAATATTAACTATTACTTTTGCCACAACTTCTGAGATGCAATGTGACTGGTGCCATTTCTAACTTCTTCAAGTGCAATGCATCTACATATAATGCCATATATTTAATGCTTGCATTTTGGTGAACTTGAAGACATGCACACAGTCAACCTGTCACCATAAGATTCAAATTACTAAACATATCAAAAATCACCTCCAAAACTTAACTTCATTGGTTTTGTTTTGTGTAGTTAAAAAAATTTTCTTGTCATTTTATTTTGGCATACTAAATGCTAGATTGTCAACAACAGATTTCTGAAAGATTTTCATTGTGTATAAGTTAGGGTTTTTGTCCACTGAGAAAGAATTCCACATGTCTTTTCCTTGCTTTTAAAGATTAGACTTTCATAAATAATTGGATCACATAAATGGAAATATTGTTTTTACTTTTCTGTGAGTAGCTCACCTTACTTATAATATCTTCAGTTCTTTCAATGTTTAATCCATAACCTTTTGTGTAATAACTACACTTTTCTACATTCCCATCATCCGTGTATTTTCTCAACAGCCTAACTAATATTTGTCTCTGCAGCTTTCCTAACAGACAGGAGTGGTTTTTCATTGTAATTTTAATTTGTGATTACTTGAATATGATTAATGACACTGACCCAGATATAGTTTATCCCTGAAAATTGTTTCTGGATTAATTTTGTTGGACCAAAATGTGTAAGAACCCAAGTAAATTTAAAGGAAAATTTACTATCTCAAGCTTAATTACAAACAGGAAGCTTGTTAGTTAGACTGAGAAATGTATACATATCTAATACAAAACTTCTGATATAAGAAAATTTTATGATGATTTGAGTTCATTTTTCTGAGTTTAACTATACTTATCAAATAACAAAGTATAAATAAAAACATTAAAATTTATCATCACACTGTCCAGGTTTTATTGTAAATGATTTTCGACCAAATTTATGTTGACTTGTGAAATATAGGCACTTTTCATTCCTTTACTCTCTTTATTTATTACTATGAAAATGTCAACCGGGATTTCCATCAGAACAACCACAGTCCTAGTTTTTAGACTGTATTTTCACTTGATTTTTCTTTATTAGTTTTTCTCCCTTATTCTTTGATTATGGCTTCGAATACAAGATACAGTCTTCTGAAAGAACAGCAGTGCACCTCAGGTTAAACAGTTGCCATGTATCATACACAGGTGTTGGGAAAATCCAGGGAATAAAACTATGACTAGCAGTTTCCCATGTCTTATTTTGCTTATACAAATGAAAACTAGATTTTATTTACCTTGTAACTAATTTTGAAAGGCATCATAAGTTTTCAAGTTTCTGACCATAATAAATATATTTTAAAAAACCTATAACAAGATATTTTGAGTAGAGAAGACTGAATAAATAATATAGCATTTACCAAAACTTGAAAAAACTTCACAGTTTTTTTAACCGTGTACCTATCTCTTTTTTCAAAGCTGAATTATAGTACAGTTTCAATAATTAATAGTTTTTACATTGTTATCTTCCTAGTGGTTATCCAAAGTACAAGCAGCAGACAGGTTATCCTGTTCAAACACTATTAGTGCAAATCTTTCTTCTCATAGAATTACACAAAAGTACTGCATATTTATACTAACTGTACTGTTTTATACAAACACAGAATGGTTCTTCCTTTGTATCACCCTTTTCCTGTTGCTTAGTCCTATCAAAGATTGGTACTCTATTGTCATTCAATTATTATACATGTTTGAATTAAGAGAAACAATCCAACACAGTCCATCAGTCCACAATAATAGTGGGTTATCTGAAGAAGTTGTTGACTAGAACCATCTACAGCTCAGCTTATTATTATGCCCTTATTTTATATACCTTGTTTTTTTACTTTTCTGTGAGATGGTTAAGACTGAGCTAAAGCAAGACTTATATAACAAAAAATGTAACTTTTGTATCTGATGAGGTCAGTCAAATCCCCTCACGGTTTATCCTGTAGTGCTGTACCTCACTCTGTAGACTCTTTGTCAGTGTCAGCCATGTGGATGAGTCACAGCCATTACTTGACCAGTTTGCTCTCAGTGAAAGCCTGAGAGAAAGTTTTCTCCATGTGACTCTCCTTAGGCACACTATAGATCATTGATCACATTCCTCTGTGGCTCCATAATCTTCTTGATCATAAAATTTGGAGCATAACTGTGTTCCATGATGTTACAATACAGGTTCTCCTTCTCCTGAGTCTTCACTGATCTTGAAAGGCTAGGGCCAAAATGTTTGCTGACTTTGCAGCCCTTTCATTTCTCTAATTTTTGATCTGCAAATTTAGGAAGTTAACCATACAGAAGAGAAGCTGATTAGTACCCTGTGACATATGCAGTTCAGTTTACCCTAACTATTTGATTAAATTCTTTTTAGTTGTTGTTATATCTTTCTATTTGTATTTCTTCTTTTTATTTCTTATACTAGAGAGACTATATAATATTTGCACATGTGTGTCTGGTTTGTTTCACTTATGTGTATATGTTCAAGTGGCATCCACTGTAATATAAATGCTTCAAGTTTATCATTCTTTGTAGCTGAGTAATATTCCATTGTATAGAAATACCACATCTTTTTCAACCATTCCTCATGTGATGGGCATCTTGGTTATTTCCAAGATTTTGCTATTGCAAATTGTGCTGCTATAAACATAGGAACACATATATCACTATGATATGACATATTCAGTTCCTCCGGGAAAATTCCCAGTAGGAGGATAGCCAGCTTGAATGGGATTTCCAATCCTAGTTTTGTGAAACCTCACAGTTGTGTTGAACTATAGACCCCAAATAAAATTTAGAAGTTATGGAAATGCCCATATCCTACACCATGGTACAGCATAATTGTACGCATATAGTGAAATACAGTTAAGTTTAGACATTAAAATGTAAAAATTTTTACAGATTAGTTACAACTTCATAAAAATGTTTTAAAATGTAAATTATTTGATTCAAATTCTCTAGCTTTCTATTTCCTAGATTTTACTATGCTGGAGAGATTGCTGGTTAGCTCAGTAGTTTAATCTCCTGCTTATGAAAATGCTGTCAGCTACAGGACATTGCTGTTTGATCCCCACCTCCGCCTGACTTACCAGACCTGCTGTTAAGGCAACCTGAGGCAGTCCCCCTCCAAAAACAATCATTCTAGATTATACTGTGCTAAAATTTCTATGCTGTACTTTTTCTAAAATTTACTCACAGCTTAATAGTTTCATCTTTGCTAACAAACTATTAAATGTGAAAGTTATAGCTATAAAACCTAATATTCTTTCTATAAAAAGAGAAAGTTTAAAATATCAGCATTAGTGACATCTCAGAAAATAACACTCAATAACACATAGTTTTGTTGCTGTAATATAGACACCACCATGACATTGCCATATAATTACCAATTTGACTGTGGAAAAAAATTATTCTACTATCAGAAAACCATATCAATGTCCCTGTGGAATTTTAAGACAATTTTAAGGGCAGTATTTCAGGTGACTTTGAAAATCTTGTGTTATTTTCACTGTCTAGGTACAACAAACTACTTGACTTTTTCCTGTCATAGTGTCAAACAACAGATTCCTTTTATTCACAATACCAAAATAAATGTATTCATTGCAGTATTTCTTGACGGCTGCCCTGTGCTAGCACAGCCCTGTAATCTCAGCACTTAAGAGGTTGAGACAAGTGAATTACTGTGATTCGAGACCAGCTGGATCTTTATAGCAAGTCAAGCCTAAATTACAATTCAAGACCCTTGAAAATAATAAGAACAAGATAAATGTGTATGTATGTGTGCTTTTATACTTCTTGACCATACTCACAGGCATATATTAATTCTTGACTCTACTCAAAAGCATTCCTGTTACACTTAGATAAATACTTTAAATTGTTGATAAATAATTTTATGTGCTTTCCAAATGTCTCACAAGCAATGTCAGTGATTGTGAGACTTAGAAAATAGCTCTCAGGGCTGCTTCACAAAAATGAACAGATATTACTTGTAAAATATCCAAGTACACTATACTCAGCTTCTTCTATAACACAACCTGCTGTGTGTGTTGGTTTCCATCTGAGTGTATATATGTCTCTCCATGGGGTTCAGGAGAAAGCAAAATTGACAAGTATGACTTATGTTTCATGACTTGCAGACGTTTCAGTAATGGTGTTCTTTGTCTCTTACAGCCAAGATTGTATCTTCTCTTATTCAGTAATGGAGTTAATCTAACTAAGTAATGTCGAGGTAGCTTAAAATCTTTGAATCTTTGCAATCTCTGATGTGATTTTAAGAAGATAGCATGTAAAGTTAATAAAAACTGTAGCTGATTGCAAACCACAGCATGAGTAACCTGTCTATGTGACCGTTTGTGTGACTCATGTATCACCAAATGAAAGGGCATTACAAATTTTTGCTGTTATCAACAGAATCTTTGCATCATTTTGCATGTTATGATAGAGTCAATATCTGTATGAACATATAAAAATTTTCTATATAAATATATTGAAGCTATAGATATGAAAGCAGTAAGTATAAAAATATAAAACCAAAAAAAGGATAGAAGATTAAGGAGCTGGGGAGGTGGCTCAGTGGAATAAGCATTTCCCTGGCACGTGCAAGGGTCTGAGTTCAATCCCTGGTTCCGCAAAAGAAAAAAAAATTATACACACACACACACACACATACACACACATATATATATATATATATATAACCAATGTAGGATTTTAAGCAAAAAAACAAGATGCTATATCATTCTAGTATCATTTTTGTCTTATGTTTGGGCTGGATAGAATAAAGAGAGGGCTGCAAAGAAAGTTTTGCTTTCTTAGGACAAACAATTAACAGAAGCAGTCACCTATGTGACAACAAAATATTACCATGCTTTATCACTGTCATAATTAATTAGCAGAAGTTTGTAAAGCCCTAGAACTACTGAACAACTCGGAGATTGCAAACTCTTACTGGAAATAAAGTGAAGACCTTTTTCTGATCAATGAACAATAGAACTCATTTTATTCAACTATATATGAATCAATGATTGTATTCCTTCCTCTCTAGGATGCTAACTTTTAAAGCTTAATTAGCACACCCTTCATGAACTCTCACTTTTCTGGAACTCAAAAATTGATTTTTTGCCCCCTGTGGCCTACTTAGTAATTTTCTTGAATAACACGTGTACTGTTTCAGCGATTAATAGATATCTTTATTTTAAAGAAATTGCTTGGTAGTAGGTTTCATTCAGTGAAAGAATACAACTGATGAAAATTCATGAAGAAACTATGCCATTAGCTTTATGTTATGATTACATTTATAATTTCTATTTTACATTTCTCCTTTTTGTTTAAAAGAATAAAAATAACATTAGCTTAACATTTCTCTTTTATATAAGAAAAAGTTTTCACTACATAATGTTAACTTACTTGGGGAAATAGTACATGCATACAATATATCTTAATCATTTATTCTCATCCTATTTTGTCTTCTTCCCCACCCATTTTTTTCCATTTGAGCAATATACTCTTTTTTGAGAAATTCTAGTAAAGAATTCTAAGTAAATTATTAATGTACTGTGACCTGCATCATGAAAAATACAATGAAGTGAATTCGTTGCTTCTTATTGTGCAAGCTCTTAGACTAAACTGATATTCATTTCTCTGTCATAACATACAATATAGGAGTTCTGGATCCTTAAACAAGTGTACTTAATAACTCATACCTCTTTCATCACAGGTAACATATGCTCACATATAATAGCTACCCCAGAAATATTTTCTGAATTATGTCAGAAAATTTATAAAGCTTGATATATAGTGCCCAGAACTGTAAATCCACCATACACCTATTTTGTATCTGTTACCATCAGTTTTATACAGATATTTTATTTTACATGACATCATAATCATAAAATTATTGCTGAACATCTGAAGTTATTCTATAAGCATGATGACTAATTAGGAAGGTTACTGTACCATGGAACATTGGGCACTGAGGACATCGCTCCTCTCCACCCACTGGAGACTGTGGGCACCTCCTAGGATCACAGAATAGAATCCCAGAGCAAAGCACATGAGAACTTTGTTTCCTTCTCTCTTGGTCTTGAACCTAAAGCCAGATTTTTTATGAGCAGTGTATAAGCTGTCACTTCTGTTGCTCTGGAAACATTTCTCTATTTGTAATCTTCAATAAACATAGCTGCTTTTCTCTCATAAAGTGTGTGCTTTGCAATTATTTGTTTGGTGTACACGAGTGATTGGAATCTCTCTGTCAGATTCATCATGTGGCAATATTTAGGAAATAGTACATGTTGGACAGAAAACAGGAAAACAGTGAGGAAGCAGCAATGGAATGTGACCATAGAAGCCCTCTTTCTGTCCCTTATATTCTATCTAGTTTACAAACCATTAGGACAGGTAATATTCACACACAAGGTTTGGCATCCTTAACCCTAGAATCACATTGTGCATCAATCCAACATCATAATCTTAATCCCTTATCACACATCCTAGATTTAGCCACATCTAAAAAGCCCAGTGACCACGAGGCTTTGGGGCGACCTCTAGATGCAAGTACCTGTGTGTAGACTGGAAGATAATAGGATATTATCTGTAGAAGTCTCATTTCTCAGCCAAAGATTGAGTCACATATATTAATAGTTTGGGGCTTTGAAGTTTTGTTGAATCAAGCACTTTCTTGCTTTCCCTAGTTAGGCTGTTAGTTTTATAATGGGATAAGATGATTCATCCAATAAGAATCCAACCTTGGTTCTTTGAACAGAAGTTGAATTATCCATATGCTCACTTAAGGCTGGATTCTTCCAGCCCACAGGCAGAGCCAGACAGTATCACAGAACTGGAATATGTCATGTAAGGTTCACATGATGAAACTGACTAAGGGAAAGCTTCCACAAGACCCATATGCTCTAATACTGAGGACTGCAGCTATAACTGGTCAAATCCTGAAGCTGACCTACTTGAAATCCATCGGAGATGACCCTTTACTGTACCCTGGATTGGGATTGTCCCAGGATCAGGCCTGTGGGAATCCAGCATCTTCTGCCTTATTTATTCATGCTTTGAGATTGAAAGGCCCAGAATCTACCAGGACTTGCCCTGTAATGCCACTGCATATCAAGTATTAAGCAGTTAATTCCATTAAGCCAATGGCCTGATACTGAGCTAGAGGAGGTCCTGTAATGGTCTCATAATGAGCTAGAGGAGGTCCTGTGAATTTCCCATGTGAGAACCAATCAAAGGAAAAGCTATATAAATTCTATTCCCTAATCCCAAGGAACTCAGAACACACTCTGAGGCTGAATAACTCAGGATTCAACAGGAGCAGTTGAATAATATCCCTGATAATGCTCAAGGATCCTACAACCTAAGATCCTACAACCTAATTTCTATTTCAATCTTCAAACTAACTTTGGACACACCTGTTCTATTCCTTCTGATTTAATGCTTAGATGTATCTTCACTCACTGGGAACATTGTCAAGGTAAAAAGATCACGTTATATGCCTGTATAATTTAAAAAAGTGGCTTGCATATCCAATTAGAGAAAACAGCATATAGTGTCTACTTGACGATCTAAAATATAGCACCATTTTTCAAGTTTTTATTTGTTGGAAGAATCAAAAAGTCTTGTCAGTTGTGCCATGTGTTTTTTATGTCCCTCTATCAGAGGCCAAGATTTTGCCCAAGACATAATCCTTGCCTAAGACCTGATTCTGCTTAAGACCCCTCTTATCAGATCCTTCTCCCCACAGAGTACAAGCCCCATCACCTTGCTAGGTCATTATTTTCAGAAGACAAAAGATATATTTTGAGTCTACTCCAAGTCAGATGTAAATCTACCTACACTAAGTCCCCAGATTGAAGAAACTCCCCCTCTAAACCAATAGTCATTCTAACTCTTTGAGGAAGAGTGTTCTAATGGTCTCTTTATCAGTTGTGTATATTCAGGAATACTAGAAAAACCTGGATAGATTCTCTGAGCATCCCCAAAAGATTTACTAATGATTTTCATGCCACAGAAATGGCTTTCTTGCTGTACATTGGTAGTAAAGAAATGAGTTACAACAGCTGCTAAGAATGCTAATGATGAAGCCTTTGAAGACTGATCCTTTAATAATCTTTCAACTACTCTATTACTTGGGTCACAAAAGGGATTCTATAGATTATGTTTAGATGTCCCAACAAAAGCTCATGTGATCACCCATGAAACTGTTTCAGCTGTGGCTGAACCTACAGTGTGCGATGCTGAGGGGAAGGGTGTGTGATTTCTAAATCAGTACAATGTTTGGTAAACTGGAATGATGTAAGGTTCAGAAAAAGGTGTGTGTCCTTCCTTTGTTGCTTTTGCAACCTTGTGCCTGCCTGTTCTCCTCCTCAAGCCAACTGCCTTGGGGCCAGTTGATTGTGGTCTGAAACTTTTAGAAATCACAAGCCAAATAAAGCTTTCCTGTCTTAGTCGCCTTTTACTTGTTGCTGGGACAAATACCCAACACTCAAAATGAAGAAAGGAAAGGTTTATTTAACTCACAGTTACTGGAGGGTTTAGTCTATATTTCGCTGTCTCCCAGGCAAATAACAGTAGTTCATGGAGGCAGAAAATAATAAAGAGCAGAGGAGGAACAGCAGCTGCGGCATCCATCAAGCCTCTTCCTTCTATGCTGACTGCAAAGACCGACGCTCCATAACAGAGATTATAGCTCTTCCAAAGTGGTGCGGCTGGGAAGATCAAGCCCCTTTGAAGATTGCAATTTCTCCACTGAAGCGGGCAGGGCAGCAGGAAACCAGGCAGGGCAGCAGGAAGCCTTTTGTAATTCCTGAGCCCTGCCCACCTGCAGGGCTGGGCCCCCATCTTGAGAACTGCCTGATCTGAGTCAGCCAAGTTGACACAATATATCAACTAACCTGTTTCCTCTTTGACTTCTGGTGTCAGGTATTTTGTCCTGGCAAAAATAAAAGCAACTAAAACAAGAAGGCCTGAGTAGTATTACTTCACAGACAGTGGAGAATCCAAGAGAGAGTCATTTGTCAAGGCTATTTTAGCAGGTATGTTAAAAAGCCTCCCACAGCTATGAACTATGATAAACTCAGGTCAATCCATCAAGACTCTGATGAAAACCCAGTTGATTTGATGCTCTGGTGTGAAGAGGTGCTCTGTGAATGCACTGATGTAGACTCAGATTCAAGAGAAGGTCAGATTATCCTACAATACTATTTTATTTAGTCAGTAATCTCCAGATATTGGAGCTCCACACTTCTCCTAATGGCTAAAGCTCAAGTGCACAGGATTAGGGTAAACTGAATGATGGAAGCAAGTAAGAGTGCTTCCAGTGCCAGCAACCATGGCACTGAGCAGAGCAAAGACTTGTCAATCTATTTCATCCTCACTGAGCCTGCCAGAGCACAGAATAAAACCCTTGACATGCGAGGAGGGATCATTCCAGAGAGGTTTGAGGTCATCCATCACCATGGCAGTGTGGTGTCTTGGGGATGATGATCTGGACTAGAAAAAATGGGTCACACACAAATGTATCCCCATCACTTTACAGGAACTACAGGTACCTATAGAAGTAGTAGGAAAGTCAATTTATATTTCTCTGTTATACTAAGGTGACTTATCCTAATTTCTTATTAAGATGAGATTTCATCCCATTTAGTGTTTTTGTGCTTTCACGGAATTAATCCGATTTCTTTAGCTGCAATTCAAACTTCTGTTTAGAAGATTTCCAAGCTGTCTATGTTAATAAACCACTAATTGGAAGAGATGCACTCTACCTGTTGAGGATGGCTTGAATATTCAAACCTCTAGCAACGGGTGTCCTAGTTGATAGGGACCAGCAGCCTGACCCTGTGGGACCTGATGCCTGTCCCCAACCATGTAATTATGGCAGCCCAGGGCAGATTATCAAGCTTACTTCAACAGTCACTCAGGTAAAGGACTCTAATCTGTGTCTTCTTGCAGAAGATATTATTAACTTAAGAAAGAACATAAGTAATATCTTAAGCCGATTATTAATGAGATTTTGGAATACAGGTACTGGATCCATACCATTATTCGTGCAATACACTTATTTTATTGATATTCATGCCATCAGAGGAGTATCTTCTACTGTAAGATCCTCAGTGAGATAGTGAAAACCTATTCATTCTTAGTAGCAGATATATCTACCATTTAACACTGTTCCTTGGAGACACTAAATGGTCCCTGTCCATGATTTCAAAGATGCCTTTTCATATATTGAGGGATTCTAATTCCTAATAGTAGTTAACCTTTTAAGTGGTTGGAATCTTGAACAGAACTTTACTAGAGTTATGTTCAACTTCGTTCATGGCTTGTTATAGCTAGTCTACACTTGTTTATATGGTCCATGCATAAGATGAAAGTTCTTTTATTTTTATTTATTTATTTATTTATTTATCTATTTATTTATTTGGTACAGGGTCTTGTTATGCAGCTTAGACTTGTACTGATCTTGTCTCAGCCTCACCAGCACTGAAATTACAGGCATGCAGCACCAGGCTTGGATTTGGTGGCCAGCACAGTATGACTGGGGTTCCCAGGCTGGTAGAGAATGTGCTTCTGGGGTTTAAACTAGGCTGTTATACTTTCCATGCCTTTGATTTGACTGCTGAGCTGTCTCCCCAGCTCATGATGACAGTTCTTAAAGAAATAATCTTAAAATTTGAGTTGCCTTAGCCTACCTAGAGTGATTGCATCCCAAATCACTCAGAGAGTTACTAAAGCTTCTAGAACTACAAAGCATCTCCTCACTGTGTGGAGACCACACACATCAGGAGATATCAAGGGAGTCAATGAAACTTTAGCCAAACCATGCCATAAATCCTTTAGTAAAAGGCTACATGTCCTTAAAATTTCCTTAATAAGGCTGATGAAAGCCAGTAAATCTAAATTTAATTTCAGCCCCAGAGATTTGACCACCCAGTGGACATCAAGAACTTTCAACTGCTTTAATATTTGAATCATCTAGGAACTTTCCAACAGGTGCTTTAGGAATATGGAAGTGAAATTCTTCCGCATCCTGTCACTGTCAGTATTTGCCAGCCCACTATTTCTGCTGATGACCAGGCCGTAACTAAATCCTGGAAAGATGGCAGACCCCAGTGCAAATTCATACCCAAATGCAAAAGCCTTCCCACAGCCCTAGAACCCATTTCCCTAGCCACATGTTCTGATTGGCATGAACCATGGTGGTCTATTAATGGCCGTCTCAGAAGTGGCCTTGTGTCACCCAGTAGAATTGCCCCTTTCCACATGATGGCTTGGAGTTATTCAGCATTGACATATATGAATGACAATTCCGTTATGGAAGTGATAATGTTCAGGGAGCACTTTGCTTTGCCTTTCCAGGGTAAAAGCCAAGCTATCTGAGAAAATAGGAAACAAAGAAGGGAGACCACAAACTCTGTACTGTGCTTTACTCAAAATAATACCTAACAGTCAATCTTGAAATTAAGGGATCAAATTTGCCAGCCCTGGGCTAAGGACATAACTCAGTGGTGCAAGTGCCTTCTTGGCAAGTGCAAGGTCCCGAGTTCAATTCCTGGTATCCTCTTTCCCACAAAAATGCCCTCCAAAAATCACCTGCCTTGCCCACCCTTACAGAGTAGTTCCTGAGCAATAATGGGGTACATGTTTCTCCAGGACACTGTCCATCATCATCGTAATGCTCAGCACTTATTTTTTATTTAGGTCTTATTTTCAGAAGGTGGTGTACCTATAGATCGGTGGCTGTCTTCAAGCTCTTTTCAGAAAAGAAAACACCAGCCTACTTTTTCTCTGTATACTATTAGTAAACTTACTTTTTCTTTTGCTACACTTGAGGTGCTCACCCCAGGTTGTAGTATGAACTCTTTTATTTCTCTATTTTGATAAAATACTCCTTGATGATTGAAAATTCATCCAAAATAGTTAATTAACAGTGATTTCTTACATAAACTTTAAATTTAATCACTGTTTGAAAAAAATCAACCTAAGAATTTGAAAAACAGCAGAAATAAATTTTCTCAAGTACTATATTGTCATCCTTCAAAACCACATTGCTTCTTAAGCAATAGTGCCCGTACTACATTACACAGGACCAGATTGCCTCACTGCCAAAGCAAAGATGCCATTCTCATTTATAAAAGAAGACTGTAGTTCATGTATCAATTAGTCAAAAATGGCAGAAGGCACAACACAGGAGCTGCCTGCTGAGTGGGTAACATTCCAGGAGGAACTATTTGATGGTGAGTGTCTTGGCCAAATATCAGGGATTATTAAACTTGAGTACTCCCTAACCATGGCCTCTATTAATGCTTTGTACAATCTTATCATTTAGGTCTTAGACATTTAAGGGGTTGACAAACTGGAGACAAGACCTCTTCTTGAATGATCACTGTTAAACTGGTGATAGACCAAATCAAAACTGAAATCCCCTTTCATGTTTGTGGCTCATCAAGAAACCTTTGGAGGAAGAACTATGCTCTCCTGAACTCAGAGGTCATACAGGACAAGAGTTCTTTGGTCTCTACACAGTTGGATCAGTGACGTTACCAGCAGGAAGTAGCCCTAGAAGGTGAATATTTTCCCTTCATCATGCCTAAGAGAGTTATGGAGACCAATTCTCTAAGAGGGGAATAATATAGGCAGAGCATTGGGAGCTGAAGAATTCACTCTCCTCTACCCCTTTAATCCAAGTCAGGACCCTAGAGCCACTCCCCCTTAATCACTCCACTCCACCAACTTGGCCAAGTGTAGCAGCCTTTTAGACCAAATCACATGCTCTCCTTTTATCTTATTTCTTTCTTTTGTGCCCCAGAGCCTGATTTCTCTGTGCTGCATGCACAGCATCTTTTCTGTTGCCCCTGCACCACTTCTCTGCTCATATTTACCAGACATCACTACAATTCATTGACCATCAGGTGCAGGATTGGCAATTCTTTACTGCTGTATGCACAAAATATATTTATAGAATCTACCATAGGGAAGCATTTATTATTTTTTCTATGTGATATCTCATAGATTGCAAAATACTACTTTAAAGAGATTTGTGATTAGATAATGGATTATTATTTTCTTGTTAACTTTACCTGACTTTTCTTGTATCTATATCTCTGATTTTCCTTCTAGATCTTCCAGAAGTTACTTTATTATTTTGTATAATTATTACATGGTAAAATGTAAATGACAGAATTGTACTTCCTTCCACATTAGTAAGACAAAGCCTAGTTACTTTGTAATATGAGCTATTTTATATGAATCTCTTCTGAATTTTTTTAAAAGTACTTTATATCTGTTCTTGAGGATGAAGAGTTCATTGTTAGTAGGGTAGGTCTTCCCTATAAAACTGAGATATTTAATGATGCTTCTTTCTTTTTTAATGTGTCTAGTAGAGGGTCTCACTTATGCAGCTTGATCTCTCAGGGATCCTCCTTTTTTCATTCTCCCCAGTGCTGGGGATACAGGCGAACGCCACCACACTTGGACTCGGTGGCTGACTCAACACACTGGCGGCTGGGACGGTGGGGCATGTCGTGTAGGAGATCAACCCCTGGCACTTATTATGGCCTAAGCCCATTCTTAGACTGCTGAGCTGTCTCATAGGCCCTATATTATCATTTCTAACAAATCTGTGTACTGGAGTGTTTTGGGGTAACTAATAAATAGAATAAATGTTTAGTTATGATGACTACACAGATAAATCATTATTTAAGAATTATTGAGATTAGATAACATTTTAAAATAGGTTCAGAATTCCATTTTTAGCACTGCATAGTCAAGAAGGGAAAGTCAAAATTTTGCTTTCCTAAATCCAGCTACTTAAACTTATCCATTTATTTTTTTAATGCATCTCTTCTTCCAAGCATATCCAAAACCAAATTACTGAAGATACTAATATTGATAAATTATCTTAGTTCATAATGTAATGGCCAGAAATAAGTTAAAATAAACAAACATTTCAGATAATTCATAAATATTTTAAGGTACAATATTTTTTATTATGCTCTTTAAAAATGTAATGAAATAAAACAAAATAAGTCTCTATGTTTATCTCCTGTAAGAATGTCGTACCTTTTATCAGTAAAATGAGCCATTACTTTCTGTTTTGGGTGGGCCAATCTTCTCTTTTCTTCCAAATTGGAACTTCCCATAGATTCAACAATTCATCAAATTTTTACTTGAAAATCATTTATCTCATTCTCTTCTAATTAATTCTTTTCCATTTATCTTATTGAATAATCCCAAATTTATCCTTCATTAAGCCACATTTAAATTTTTAATATTAAAATAACATATTTTGTTAATGCATAATTTGCATATAGAAGATTTCCAACTTACTATGGTTCAAGTTAAAGGCTTTTTTCAAAATTTATTTCACTGGTTCATGGATTCCAGAGAAATTCTTTCCAGGATCTTGATGTCTTCAACAAAGACTTGGGTGGCACTGAAAAGAGAATACCAGAGTGCGCATTTATGGATGATGGAAGAGAATTGTGCTCTGCAAAGTGAGTGCTTGCCTTTTAAAGGCTATCGCATGCCTGTAATCCCAGCACTCGGGAGGCTGAGGCAGGAGGATTGTTGTGAGTTCGAGACCAGCCTGAGCTACAAAGTGAGCTTAAAGCCAGCCTGAACTGCATAGCGAGACCCTGTCTCAAAAAGACAAAAAAAAAAAAAAAAAAAAAAAATGTTTGCATCTCAGATCTCTAGATAGCTTCTCTCTCATAAAAAAAGGGTGGTTGAGATGACGGTGCCACTGAAAATCTCACTTTGTCTGGTGCCATACTTAAATTGTCCTACCAAAGACAAGACATAAATAATGTAAAACAACACTTTGTACTTTTAATTAAGTTTATTGGTGCATTTTAGGAACATGCCAGCATAAGGAATTTGTACCTGTCCATGTTATATTTTCTGCCTTGTTTTCACTCAGTCACCTACCCTTCCTTTAAACCTTGTCATCCTCATTATAAAGTTTGTTTCCATTTTTATCTTCTTCTCTCATCTATTTTTCTACTTTCCTTCTTCTACTTCCCTTCTCTGTTTTCCCACCTATGTATGCACTTTTCTCCTATTTCACAATGTAGTACTGTTTTGCCATAAAGAAGGATAAGCTGGAGATACTTATACATAAAGCACTTGGAGACCATAATACTCAACAAAATAAATCAGATACACATATATAAATATTTCATTGTTTCTCTGGCACAAGAAACTGAAAATGCAAATAAGGAATAGAATGTGTGTCGATAATGTGAAATAGTATAAAATAACACTGTTCTGTTTGGACCTGAAGAGTCACATTCGTATCTGTTCTGTGGATGTACTTGGCGTCCATGACTGACTGGCTATGCCTGCTCTAATCGCTTATGTCAGTGTGATGGAAAAGATAATAAGCATTCAGTGCAAACCACATTTTGAATACATCTTTTCCCACATTAATGGTAAAATGGTTGAAAAACTCTAATACAATGTTAATCTATTGTTTTTTTTTTTTTTTTTTTTTTTTTTCCTTTGGCAGAACCAGGGATTGAATTTAGGCCCTTGTGCTTGCCAGGGAAGCCTTTATTCTACTGAGCTATCTCCTTGGCCCCCAAAATGGGAATATTTTATTTTATTTTATTTTTTGGCAGAACCAGGGATTGAACTCAGGCCCTTGAACTTTCCAGTCAAGCCCTGATTCTACTGAGCTGTCTCTCCAGCCCCACAATGTTAATCAGAGGCAGCAAACTTGAGCTCTCCAGCAGCCATGCTGGGAGAGCAAGCAACCAACGCTCTGCCTATGGAGTCAAGCGCTTAGTGGGATGTAGATTCCTTTTTGACTTAGGCTACTTCCCATGTACAATGAGCATGTCAGGAAAAACAATCTCATCATGACAACTGAGTCTTATTTCAGAAAAATTATTCAACAAGTCCTTGTATATTTTCAGTAATATTTTAAAAATAATGTCAAAAATATAGATTTACTTCATTGAAATAGTGCTTACTAAAATAGTGTAAATGTTTGCAAACTTGAATGAAAATACCTTAACATTTTATTTTGTTTATATTTATTTATTCATGCTAATGTATGTATAACCCGGTCAACAGTGTCTACAGAGTCTCTCTACATAGTCTACATAGATTGGACTCTAGTGATCCTTCTGTTTTCAGCCTCCCCAGCACTGGAATTACAGATGTGCACCACCACATCCAGTTTCCATGGCCAGCACAGCGGGCCAGAATGCTATACTGGGGATCAAACCCAGGTCCTTGCACTTGCCAGGTATGCATTTAGACTGCTGGGCTATCTCCCTGGCCTAAAGATCTAAATAAATGGAAAGATACCCCCATTGTTACGTAAAAAAGAGACAACACTGGATCTGATCAGGTTACTTAAATAGGAAACGGGGTCTTCAACTCGCCCTACTCACAGGGTAGGTTGAGTCTCTGACATCCAATATGGAAAAAAAAATTTCAATGTCTCTCAATAAGAAGGATAAAGGTGTTTAGTAGAAAAAATTGAGCGAGTATACATTCAGAAAAACTAGAATATACAACTTGAAATAACATGCAATCTGCTGCTGCATGTTTGTGTGTAGTCTTGGGGATTTTCTTAACATGGCTTTTTTGAAGATGTGTATTCCTACTGTCAATCACAGAACTCATTAGGTGTGATAGATCAAAAGGTAATGTATGTGCATGTACTTCAATGTTAGATGAGTACTGGCCTCTTAACAATGCTACATCTTGAGGGTGGAGATTTGTGGGAAGAAGAGCAATTTATAAGTCAAAAGCACAAGTTTACAGGCTTCCCAGTAATTTTTTGAGTGAGTTTCCTAGAATAGAAATACTTCCTGAACACTTGAGTAACTTTTATGTTCTTAGACTGAAGTTTTTCTTAATAGTACAACATTAAAGTACAATTTCCTTTCATTTTCTGCCTATCTTTTATTTTAACTCAGGCAGACTTAATATTTTAAGATATTAGTAACATCCAAAGTAGGGGCCAGGGAGATAGCGCAGTAGAATAAGAACTTGCCTGGCAATCTAAAGGTCCCTAGTTCAATCTCTGGTACCACAAAAAAAGAAAAGAAAAAAAAAAAAAAACAAAGTCAAAGTGATATATATACATTCAATACAACTCATGACAAATATAAAACTTGCTCTGGACTATATGGGATTGTAAGGATATTTAAAGTTTACTAATACAATAGAAAAAAATAGACCCATACTTCATAATTTTTAAATTTAGGAAGTAACATATAAAAACCATCTAGAATCGGTTTAATAATTAAAACCTGATTAATAGAATTTATAATGGAGAAGTAAATCAACATATCCACTATTGATTTTTGAAAAATAGAAAAATTCCCTGATTGGAAAAGGGCTGTGTCTTAAACAACGAGAGCTTCAATTTCATGTATAAAACAGTTGAAGTCCCTCCCCTACTTTACTCTGCATAAGAAATCAATTCAATGTAAATCAATATTAAGACTAAGCATCAAAAACTTCATTGAAAAGAAAACATAGGGATGCACTAATATCTTTTCATGTGGTGATGGCTTATTGGTAAATCTTCAAACCTACAACCAAAGAGAAAACTGAGATAACTTGGAATTTGCCCATGTTACAATATTTTCAGCATCACAACATAATATCAAAAGAGTGAAAACGATACAAAATGTTTATAAATAATGGATCATAAAGAATTAATATGTAGAGTACTTCTAATGGTTATATACAAAGTATTACATGATCAGTTTAAAGCAATCAAAGGATTTGCATAGACATTTATTGAATGTAAATATACAAATAGGCAATAAGTACATAGAAATGAGCTCATATCATTAGGAAAATGCATATGAAAACTACAATGAGATCATTTCATACCCACTAAGATGAAAATAGTTAGAAAATAAAGGAAAAAATATGTACTGGTGTTGGCATGGATGTGGAAAGACTGAAATATTTTCATACTGCTTGTAACAACACAAAACCTTTTGATAAAGATAGAATTACTGGTCCAGATAATTTTACTTCTAAGTTTGACTCAGATATTTATATGATACAAAAAATTGTAATTTCTGTCATAATTGAAAAATGTCAAAGAACACAAAAAAATCAATAAGTTAATATGATATAGTGAATTACATAGAGAAGAATATGCCAAGGCACAAAAGAGAATGAAGTTCTACTGTCACAATCTGGACAAACCTTCAAAATATTGTGACAAGTGAGATAAGACCGTCAGAAGAGGGAGGTGTGATGGAATTTCGTGAATTTTTTAGAACAAGAAAAATGATGAAGACAGTAAAAATAAAGGCTTTCCAAGTGCAGGGAAGGAGGGGAAGTTACTGTGTAATAGTTACATAGAGTCTCTATTTGAGCTAAGGAAAATGTTTCAGAAATAGATAATTCTAATTGCTTCCCAACCCTGAGAAATAAAAAATACTCACAAATTGTACATTTTAAGTAAAACTGATTAAAATTCCCAGTAGTGTTTTACAGATTATCAAACATGATAAAAAAGACTGGTAACAGAACATGTAATATTAGGAATAAAACATAAGAAAATTCTTCACGGAAACATTAATAATAGATATTAGGTGCACAAAAAGATACAAAAATAAACAGCAAATCTAAGAAATACCCATGCTATGTATTATGCTAGAAAACTTCAAGCATCCTGAAAAATTTGTAAAATAAAACTTTAATATTTTACAATTTAGCTGAAGTGTACATGTTTAGAAATTTCAACTGTTATTACAAAGTTATATTACTTATAAGATTTCTTACTTTTGCAAGCAGAGAAAGAAAAACTTTAAGATTATTTAGATTAATATTAAGATTATTATTTAGATTATTAAAATTATTAAGATTAAATTTCACTTTTTTAGTTCAGAATATTTTTTTAATCTTTTAAGTTTTTTCTTAATCTTTTTTATGTACTTAGTACAGAATTTACAGCATCTCACTTCACAGATCAGAATTGTAATGATCCTTCCTGTTTTTCAGCTTCCCAAGAACTGGGATTTCAGTCCTATTCTGCCACATCCAGTCTTAATTGCCCATTAAGTGCACCTCAGGGACAGGGCTAGCATGGCAGCCTGGGGATTGAACCTCAGACCCCTGTGTCTGTCTAAACAGGTGCTTTAATCCTCTGAACTATTAGGCTGGCCCTTTTTTTCTTAATCTTTAGTTTAGGATATTTTTCAAATGAGAAGTGAGCAAGAGATGGACAGAGAGAAAAGAAAGTCAATTAAGGTATGTTACACACGTGAACCAACTCCCAATAAAGACTTTAAATTTTATGTATTACAAATGTAAAACAGAAGTGAGGAAGCCAGGTTTACAAGCTATGTTAAAATATTCTGGAAAAAGTATTTTTCTGATTACAAAGCCAGAGAAGGATCCAAACAACAAGAAATACTACAGGCCAATCTCCTTCATGAAAGTAGATGCACAATTTCTCCTTAGTGTAGATCCATTTTATTGATACGTTCTTCAAAGTAGATAATGTTAACATTTCTTTAAGCCAGTTCCATCTTTTTTGACTCATCAGATATGCCTTCTCTATTTTTCACATTTCATTTAAATCTCAATAATCCTTTACTACCCAAATACTTTCTGAATTTTCTTCTATTCTTTGCATAAGAATTCACTACTTTTATTGGCTATGTATTCTTGATTCAAGCATGCTGTTTTACACTTTGATGTAAAGTGTATTACTATCACTTAGTGATAAACCACTTAGTTTTGTGATTGTTATAACTAGTAGTGTATTTTTTATCAGTTTCACATATTCTTTCCAAAACTTGGTTCACATACTTTGGGTAGTATTTGACAAATATGGACATTGATATCTGAAAGTAAGAAATGAACTCCTCTTTGGACTGTAACTCATGTAAAGTAAAAACTTTACTATCAGCATAAACAACATTGATTTTATAGCTATGTCTATATCTACGTATCTACATATCTGGATCTAAATCTAACTCTAGATGTATAGATAGATTCAGATGTAATATATAGATATTTGTATTGAGAGTAATCACTGCAGATCACAATTCACAGGCAATTTCCAGCCGAATTCAACTCAAGTTTGACAAAGGAAAGTTGCTGAAAATAGAAGGGGAAGTACCAGAATATACTGACATGCATGCTGTTGTTCTTATTTTTGTCTCTAGTGAGTACTTCTAGGTAGCACTATTGCAAGGCTTTGTGGGGATTTCTCTCAATTTCCAGGCCATTAATCATTCCTGTTTTCTGAATAGTTTAGTGGTTGTTAGAAGAATTTTGACAAAATTGATAGCAGAGAACCAATAAGCTGACCTTTTTGAGGAGTATGGTGCCAAAACCCTATCATGCATCCAGAAGACATGTACCCATTTTGGTGGTCCTACAATGAAATGTCATGCAAATTAGGTGCAATGACACTTACCTTGAACCTGGAAACTCACCCTTGTCTTAGAACTGACACCCTGGAAGGCAAAGGTACCAGAAATCTCACTATGCCTGGTGAGATAAGGTGCTATAGAAAAATGTAAGAAAATGCAGAAAAATTGAAATCAAACTTTAAGCTCTTCAAAAGTTCTTTATAAGAACACAAAACTTATTTTTCTCAGACAGTGAATAGTTATATTTTATAAATATTAAATATCTTGAAAAATGAAAAGAAAGTTTTAAAATAAACATTATGCCTTAACAACGGAAAGAAAATTCACCTTTCATTCTATGAACACCTCATTATAAGTAAGTGTGCCAGAAGAAATAGTCAGCGGCCTGAATGAGGGGAAACAAAAGAAAGCAAGAAAGTGTGCGACCGTGAAGCGAACGCTTGGTCTCAGACATGAGAGCCTCAATGAAAAGGATAGATTAAAACCTACAAAGAAAGAAAAGTAAGATCGCAGTGCTCTAAAGGAAAGAGGAGTCCCCCAACGTCCTTGCTGCTTGTCCTTCCAGTATAACACACAGGTGGCCTCACCTTATCATATCCTGATCGATGCGAGCTTTATCAACTTTTCCATCAAAGCCGAACTGGACTTGGTACAATGGATGATGCACTGTCTGTGGGCCAAGTTGTCCCTTGTGTAACTGATTGTGTAATGGCGGAAACGGAGGAAGGGGACAGAAGCATCGAGTGGCCCTAAGGATTGCCGATTGCCTTGCACACATAAAGGGACCTACGCAGACGACTGCTTAGTGCAGAGAGTAACTCAGCACAAGCGTCACATTGTGGCCATGGTTGACCGGGACCTTAAACAGAGCATCCGGAAGATCCCTGGAGCTCCTATCATTACAATTCTAATCACAGATACAACATTGAATGGATGCCGGATGATGATGGAGCCCCTTGGTTCTGATTCTTACAAGACAAAGTTCCTCTGTCTGCTCCCAGCCAGCCTTTTGTTTTCAGTTCACTCAGCATGCTCTAGCATGAATTATTCACCCACTGGCTGCGCTATCAGTTGAGTATGGTTAAATACATTCACGTTCTGATGCTTACAAAAATATGCTAGTGTAAACCCATGCTAGAAAATTATTCTTCTATTTATAGGTATTCCCTATTGTTAAAAACTATTTTATAAATAATTTGATAAAGTCATCCATGTTGCAAATGAAAGTGTAGCTTTCTTCCCATACACTGCTTAGAAACATGTCTCAAAAATGAGCCACCTCCATCAAAGAATGCATACATTTTACTTGTAATCTTTGCTTTTAATTTAAAGTTATATCACCTAATCTTCAAGACATGAATTTGAGGACCATTACAAAATTTTAAATATGTTCATAGAATTTAAGACAAATAGTGATACTAGATTTTTTTTTTTCTCTTACATATAATAAGTTAGTTTAAACAATGTCAAAACCATGCCAATCTTATTTGGCAGTGAAAGTGGTTTTTTTTTTTTTTGTTTGTTTTGTTTTTTTTGGTCTTTTTGAGACAGCGTCTCGCTATGCAGTTCAGGCTGGTCTTAAGCTCATTTTGTAGCTCAGGCTGGTCTCGAACTCACAACAATCCTCTTGCCTCAGCCTCCCAAGTGCTGGGATTACAATGATGCTGACTCATTTACCTAATTTAAATCAATGTCATTATTTAATTATTTTGAGGAAGTAGAATATCTTCAATAATAATTTTTGTTGTTTAGTATTACTAAAGTGATGGCTTGTATATTTAGTCCTATAATTCCATTCTTTCTCAGTGTTGATTTATCACACTAAGTGTCAATAAAAGTGCTATCAAGTGTTAAAAATTGTGTTACAGATTGACTTATTCTTATTCCTAGTCATTAGCCTCTAAAATGATATTTTTTTGTCTATATTCAAACTCTAGTGTCTTCATTGTATAGTTTTCTGTTTGCTCTTTCCTGTAGGGTTTTGTTTTTCTTTTCTTTTCTTTACTTTTTTTTTTTTTTTTTTTTTTTGCCTTTTCTGTTTCTACCCCTCTCTGCCTCCTAGTAAGTTGAGCATCATTTTGTATATTATGTACAATATATAAATTTGGTCTTGATGTTAAATAGTATGTTGATCCAGGGAGATGGCTCAGTGGTATAAGTGCCTCCCTGGCATGTTCAGTTCCTGATTCAAACCATGCCAAACAAATAAGCAAAACAGTATGTTGTACTTTGTTACTATATATAAAACTTCAGTCATTTTTGAATAACAGTAGTTTCAGATTACTTCCTAAAACATTATCTTATTTGATAACCAAAATGACTTTCTGACACCAGTTTTAGTCATTGTATTGTTTTAATATTACTGTAACAGTTACATTCTACTATCTGTACATGTAACTCAGTACCATACTGTTGAACATTTTCAATGGCTATTATTGACATCAAAATAATTATAAGGGCTGACTAAATAGCTCAGTCAGTAGATTAAAGCACCTACAAGCAGGCACAGGGAGTGGGGTTTGCTCCTCAGCCCTGCTGTGTCAGCCCACACCCAGGGCACACTGAGACAGCAATTGAGACTGGGCATGGTGGCATGTGCCTGTAATCCCAGCTCTTGGGAGGCTGTAAATAGGCAGATCACTGTGAATCTGATCTAGTAGTGGGACTCTAAACACCCTCTCCTAAAATTAAAAATAAATGATTATGATAGAAGAGGAAATGGATTAAAAGGAGGATGGAAGAAAGGGTAAGAGGAGTAATAGATATTTGAAAATGCTCATATAATTTAATATGCATATATAAATAAGATTCATAGAAAATCTTATTCTTTATAATTTTCATGCATTAATTTTAGAAAAACAAGGCAATATGATTAGAGGTTTAGACCAGTGATACAGTACATATTCAAACTGTACCTCACCCTGGGTTTGAAGCCCAAAACTAAGAGAGAGGGAGAGATCAATAGAGAGAAGGAAGGAAAAAGAAAAGGAAAAAAAAATATATATATACTTCTATGTACATTTAAACATCTTGGTGTTTCTTGTGTCTAGATACTTTTAAAATCATTTATTACATTAAAAATGACATGAAAAATTTTAAAGACTTGCATATTGAAATATGTAAATGATTATATAGAATCTTGATGATTATATAGTATCTTGTAAACAGTAAGAAATGTATTGGATCTAAACTCCAGCTTGATATTTTTATTTGATATTATTTTAATGGTGTGAAATAGTTAATAGTCAACATTACATTGCATACAGTAGGAAATATTTTTATGCAATCATACAGCAATAGCCACTTAGATTTGTTTCCGTATCTCAGCTATTGATAAAATCTGAGGAATTATACAACTTATGATCACGTATATGAACCTGAATGACACAATGTTGGTAAAGAAGCCAAACACAGCAGATTGATCTCATCTGTGTGTAGAATTAAACAATCAAACAGCTAGTATGAGAGATGAATGGTCACTAGGTTAAGGTGAGAAAAATGGACACTCAAGGGTCAAAATTCAGAAACTTGGATTTATAAAAATCAAACAGTTCTGGATATTAATATAAATTTTCAACATAGCTGATACATTTTATACTTGAAATCTGTTATGAACTAACTATACACACTAACTAAGGCATTAACAAAATAACTATGTAAGGTAAATATATATTGGTTAGCTTGGCTGTAGCATTTCACAATCTGCACAGATATCAAATTATCACATTATACACTCTATTTATATTCACAGTTATTTCTCATTTATACCTCAATTAAAAGGCAAAACAGCATGGCATTTTGATTAAAATATTTAAAACTTTATTTAGATAAGTAATTATTTTCATATTTTAATTAGATGATATTTATATATATTGTTTCATAACACATAGTCATCCATATCAAATTCTCATATCCTTAAATTTATTGAAAAAGACAAAAAATAATTTGGCAAAACATTTTGGGAAATAATCTTATTATTTAAACCCATTTATTATTTTTTTCATTTTATGCTATACTTCTGTAATTCTAAAAGTAACATATCAAATAGCTTAGTGGATTAAAGTGCCTATAAGCAGGCACAGGAGGGTGGGGTTCAATCTCTAGGTTTTCTGTGCCCTCCCCACCCAGGGACAGCAATTAAGACCGGGCCTGGTGGGCACGCCTGTAATCCCAGTACTTGGCCAGCTGTAAAGAGGTGGATCACTATGAGTCTGATCTAGTAGTGAGACCCTGAGAACCCTGTAAACTCTTCCCTAAAATACAGAAACAAAATTTTAAAAGAGAAAGATCATATTGTAAAATAATTATAAAGAGTAATTATGTGAATTTAATCTTGGATAAATAGCAATAACAAAATAAAATGAATGTTTATTTAACAAGCAAAAGAACCTATGCAACATGAAAAGAAGATAACATTGATGATATATTAAAAGACTTGTTTAAAAATATTTGAAACAAAATTCATAGAGTTCATATAATAATGATCAATTTGTTTAAAGTCATTTATTGCATCAAAGTAAATGTAATTTCAACTTCAACCACTTCCTATTTCACATTTTTCATAGTAACTCAACCATCCATTTTAGCTGTCTGAAATTAAGATGCAAGTCACATTTATTTCATGTATGAGAAGCCATAGCTTAAAACACCCATAAATTAATAGAAGATATATTAAGCATGATGATCTGAAATATCTGAAAAACCTTTTCCTAAACTGCAGGGAAACTAAGAAGCAGATTTTTAATGTTTCTCTTCCTTTTTTTTTTTTTTTTCCTGTCGGGAGCCATTCCAAGATGGCGACCGCTCCTCGCTCCCCCGCCCATCGTGTCTGCCAAGATGGAGCTTACATCCGGCTTCTGGTTCTTGTTGCCGTGCCTGGGCTCCTCCTATCCAGGGAAAAGCCCGCCGTTTTTATGATCCTACCAATGACATCTGAACACGTGTATGATTGTGACTGGTCTGTAAAATCTATATAGTCTGCTATACCAGGAAATCCGTTGTTGCTTGCACGTTGGACGCCGCTGCTAGCGGACGCATGTAGAGGCTTGCATCCCGATCCATAAAGGCTTGTTGAACCCGCTTCAGAGTGTCTAAGTGTCTTCTTCCGCAGGACGGGAGCAGCGCCGGACACTTTGGTGGCCCGTACGGGGAACTTCTTGCTGAGCCAGGATCGCGTTGGGAATTTGGTACGTACTTGCAGGTAAGCAGCAGTTATACCTGGACCCTGGGTGGACGCATCTACAGGGAAATTTGTGCCCTCCTGTGTGGAGGTGAGATACGGAGATTTTCTCCTTCCCCTTTTTGCCTGAAAATTAAAGGCGTGCCCTCTCCTGTGTGGAGGTGAGATACGGAGATTTTCTCCTTCCCTTTTTTGCCTGAAAATTAAAGGTGTGCCCTCGCCGCTTGGGCACTTCCATTTTCTTCTTTCGCTTTTGTTTCGAGATGGGTAATCAACCCTCCGCTCCTAGGCCCCTCGTGAAGACCCTCCGTCTTCTCCTTAAATCCCGGGGGCTATCCCTCAAGAGGGAAGCGGTGGAGAATTTTTTCGCATACGTGCATATCATTGCCCCTTGGTTTTGGAGGACGGGCTCGCTTACTCTCCTCTCTTGGGAAAAGCTGGGGCGTGACATTCTCTTCGCTGAGGAGGAAGGCGAGATTCATCCGGTTGTGCGCCCTATTTGGGAGATGGTCCACACTTGCCTTAGGGCGGGGTCCACACCGGGACACCCAGAGACACCTAGAGCGTTGGAGGAGGTCCGTCACACTCTTGAACAGGCTCGCTCCACGGACACCTCCC